>JAOBAY020049152.1:0-22939 GCA_025331085.2 Zoanthus sociatus
ATTTTTATTACTAAATTGTTTCTTTAGAAACACCGACGCAGCTCAAACTAGTTTACCGCTAGTTATTTTTCTATTTCTGACCACTGAGCCACGTTGCCTCTTACGGAGTTTACCCTTCCACAGGATATATGTTCTAGTTTGGCAGGAATATTTTTGAGATTAGAATTTTGACAAGATTGGCACCTCTAGGGTCTAACATACCAGGCGAATGACAACTTCATCATAGGGAAAGCCGTGCCGTCCAAGAATGGGCTCCACACAGCTGCGCACGTTCTGATCAGGCCGTGACTTGATGCCCAATATTGTCCCGTTTGGAAGCTCCATCCTGTAGAAATTAAAACGAAATCAAAAGTTTCAATAAAAGCTTCAACTGTTAAAAACTGTAATTAATTGTAATGTGCTTCGAGCTTTAGGATAAGCACAATATAAATGCACTTAATATGCGACCTTCGTTCACAGTTCGAAATCGGCGCACGCGAATGGTGAAAATCGATTACATGATTTGTCATTACGTGTCGGCAACCTCACAACCTTGTTCTAAATTCCATTAACGCAACATTTCGTTTATATATTCGAACCTTTACTAGTTCAATATGGAATTAATTTGCACGAGTGTGTTTTAACAAAGAATCAAAATGCAAATTAATTCCATATTGAACGTGTTAAAGGTTCGATTACCTGTTAAGCATAGACATGAAAAACTTATAAAAAATTTCCAGTGTGTTTCAGGCTTGGAAAGTGGGGTACACTAAGTGGGAAAGCAGGGACACCTGAACTGGGTACGAGGTTATCAACAAGTATCTACAGAAGTCTGGGGGCATCCCAAGAATTATTTTGAACTTTCTAGTTCCGGAAAATAATGCAATTTTGAGCATTTGAGAAACCAATTTCTTAAAACTTGCAGTCCCAAAGAAAAATACCAGGTTTTAATTTTGAAAAAAATGGATGTCAACTTTTTGTAAGAGCATCAAGTCAACAGAACCTATTTCTATGAGAAACTCTTATTTACAGCTATTAGAGTTATGGAAGGGCTAGCTAACTTAATCACACGTTACTGTTGTGAAATGTTTTGTGTCTAGTGACTTTAAAAAGTTGCAAGACTCCTTTGCTGGGGAAAGGCGGTACAGCCGTCGGGGAACGTCGGTACAATTTACCTGTGTACCGGCCTTAAGAAATACACTGATTTCGGTGAAAAAACAAAACGTGGCAGTGACAACGTAACAATTCATGTATGCACGAACAATTCATGACTCTGTTGTTGTCATACAAACTTTTACATTTTGATTGGCTTATTAGCTTTAAGATTGTTATTGCACAAAATTACAAATTTCTGCACGGAATTACAAAGTAATTGCACTGCTCTTGCAATCAGAATCTAGTAATTTTTTCATGTATGCGATTACCAGTAGAACGTCATAGGACCAATATTTAAATATTTTTTTGTTCCACCGTAATAGGTAACTATATAATTATTTGGAATGATATTCCTCAGTCTATATTCATTCATTTTAAACCACTGAACCAAGTCTTCACAAAAGTATATTCACAGTTTTTTTACACTCACAGTATTAGTTTATATTTATCATTATCAGGGAAACCCTGTGGTTAATTACTAAACCTCATTGACTGCTCTGTTACCAGCAGGGTTGTCATGATGGTGCAGTGGTTAGCACACCTGACTATTAACAAGGGGACTCTGGTTCGATTCCCACTCACGGCATATATTGTTTTTTTCATTAAAAAAGGAGCAGTTAGTTGCTCGCTGTCGCTATTTGTATATTCATCCATAAACCATTTGTATAGCAAAGCGTCGTGTATCCTTTGGATCCTTCTAGCTAGTGACTTCATCGTTAAAATACCAGCCTCTTTGATTCATATATGTATATATATATATAAATAAAAAACGTAAAACCATATGGGGAAGAGGGCTCGATACTTGTTGAAGTAGAGCTTAAATAGAAGAAAAACGAAACAGTGTTTTTTTTCTTCTGATTTAATTGGCCTTCTCATTCAGTCCCCCTTTTTATTTTGCTTTCACACTTTCTATCCCTTCTTACGTGGAATATAATCGTTTTTAATCAATTATCAGGCTATTAGTTTTCTATATCGGTCTCCATTGGTTTCATTTTTTGTAGGATTAAAATTGATTGTAAAGCTAGTTGACCAACCCTATGCTTATCTAAACAAACATAGATATCTAAACAGACATAACTGTAATGCTGCTGAAAAGATAATAAACAGTTACTGTTCATCAGCAGGATGCCTAATTTGTGTGCAAATCCTTTCTATGGATTTAACCGGTATAACAAGCCACGCCAGATGTTAGCAAAACACGAGATTAGCTATAAGTTTCCTAGAAGAATGATTTTATGAAGTCACTAACACTGTTTTTTTTTCGTTTTTTCTAACCGTGGTTTTCCTGAACAAAAATTCAAGCGCGGATACTATTAAGATAGCAATCGGACTAGTGATTATTACCTTTCTAAATTTAATAACTCTTTTCTCTTAACTAGCTTCGAGATATATTTTTTTGACAAGTATTTTACGGTTTAGCTTTACTTAATATTTCATACAAAGTAAACAAGCAAAATTTTACAAGAAAATTAGGTTTACAACTAGTGGTTGTACTGGTATGCATGCCTTGCAAACAGTGCGAATATCAATTTGTCGAGCTTAAATTTTAAAGCTTTTTGTTCTCTCAATTATTTATTTTCTAACCGAAAGGGAAAATCAATCAGTTTTAAGCTTGTTAATAATATTTTTCTTTTTGTGCAACTCCTTGGGCGGTTTGGGAATCCATGACTTCTTCCCCGGTCGGGGAATGTACGATCGGTAGAGATGTCGGAGAAGGGACATGGGGATATGTCCTAGATGCCCCCTACGGGCCACACCCAAACTTGGCTTGCACCCATAATTCACTATCAGATATTTGTTCACTCGAGGACAGTTCTCGCCACCATTCTGTAGATCTTTGAAAGAAGCTGATACAGCACAGTACGGGTTTTCATTGCATTTGCTGCGGAGTATAGAAACTGTTTCGGATGCGCCGCTGCAAATCTTATTACCTCGTTCTGTGGGACAGACGTCTGTCGATTGTCTACCCCAAAACGCAGAGTTTATCTTAACAAGCCAATCAGAAGGACAGGAAAGAAGCGTTCTTTCAGAATCGCATAACAAAACTTCTTTAGCCCGAGGGACGCACGTGTAACCAACCAGAAGGTATTTTTGCACACCGCGGCAGTGTTTTCCTTTCTGCAACTTATCTGCTCTCGCTTCAAGTTCACAGCTGCTTGCCCCCTCACACATCTCCTTTACAAGATCCAACGTTCCCTGGGCATTACCGCAGTTTGTTACAGGGTCGCCATCATCTGAGGGGCAAATATCTGCCGATAGTCTTCCCCAGAAGGCGTCAGTGACGGCAATAGATGAGCCTGGAGTCTCACATGTCAGCGGTTTTTTCTTTTTGGTACATATTGTTACACGTTTTTCTAAAATTAAAAGATATTTATATGTAAACACATAAGCGAAAATATCCCTTGTTATTTTAAGGCACATTTAGTAATGTATCAATGACGATTTGTTTATAATTAAACAAAATGCTGCATTAGAATTACTTCCTTTACAACCATTCACTTTAGGTCTTACCTACCTCGACCCCTTTTTTAATTTCTCCCTCCTCTATTTATTTCCACCATTCCCCTTCCTCCATCTCTCCCTCCCCATTTTTCTTCCACCATTCCCCTTCCTCCATCTCTCCCTCCCCATTCTTCTTCCACCATTCCCCTACCTCCATCTCTCCCTCCCTATTTTCCTTCCACCATTCCCTTTCCTCCATCTATTCCTCCCTATTTTCCTTCCACCATTCCCTTTCCTCCATCTATTCCTCCCTATTTTCCATCCATCATTCCCCTTCCTCCATTTCTTCCTCGCCATTCCCCTTCCATCACCTCCAGCCCTTCCCCACTCCCCTTAGCTTTTCTCATTCCTCCTCACCTTTTTCTCATCCTGAGCGAAAGTACTAATGCCTTAGGGTACAGTAAAACTTGTGTTAAGGTCCGCTCAAACCAATCAAACATGTTGGTCAAACATTGTTGGACGTAACATGTCTAACCTGTTTGAACAGCACAATAAAACATGTTGGATAGTGTTGGGCAATATTGGGTGAAATTTGACTTCGTTAAAACATTTCATCCATAATCGTCCAACAGTTTGGTTCGCGTAATCGAAAATACGCCATAATATTGCGCCTGGTACTGAAATTCCACATCGTTGGATGGTGTTGAATTCGTTTGACAACTCCAGCATCCAACACTGATCAAATACGGCCCATCACCACCTGACTAGGTTGGAGAATGTTTGACCAACATGTTCTATCATTTAGTGTTACATTTTGAAATATGGATGAAGGACAAAATGTTCTTAAGGTCGATAATTAACTATAATTAATGTTTATTTAGTTATCCATGCATTCCTGTGTTTTTTAGTTTAACGTTACACATTACAAACCTGATTCAAGGTCCAACTGTTTGGTACTGAAGTTGGTAGCTTTCTTTGAGGTTTCAACTTTGAAAGAAAAAATAGTTAGAAGTCAGTGCTTCTCTTGTTTTGTTTAATTGATTTAAATATTCTAAATAATTACAATCAAATAAACAAATAAAGAAAGAGGAGGAATATAGTCACATTTTATGCGCTTGGAAGAAAAAAAATGATGATTTAGGGAAAAAAATGTTAATTAAGTTAGTTTTATAAACTTTGACAATGTTTACAACGGATAAATGTTGTACGAAAAATGAACAAACCACTGGTTTGGTCAGAACCTACACGCATGCGTACAATCGTTTCATCCAAGTAACTACAATGCAAGCAACTAGCGCAACCGTGGCCAGCTGTTTTGTCCATCCCCCTTATCTTCAATTTCTATAGTGTTAAGCGGATGACAAACTTTGACCCCCCTGACACCTCTTTCAAAAAGACTCTGGGACTCTTTTTACCGTCCTTGTAAAGATTGAAATATCAGTCAGCTTTGCCAGAAAAGAAATTGTCATAGGTATTCAAGTCTTGGCAGAGCTGCCAATTATAAAACCCAGGACCTTGTTTTTGAAATGAAAAAAAATTACCAAGCCACACAAGAAAATGGATGGTTTTTACAAAAAAAAATAGTTATAACTGAATCTAAACGTATTGCACTGGGTAGAGAATATAACAAAACAATTTTTTTGTTAAACAATCAATAATTGCAGGCGAAAAATAGAAAGAGATTGGGTGTACGATTATTCCGATGAAGATACCAATTGAGCTCATTTAGTAAGTTCCGTTGTTTCTATGGTAAATAATACACGGTTAAACTAAACAATGTCAAAGTAAGGGATGAACTGCACCGCGTTTTGCTTGACCATACTTTTTTGAAATTTTGAGGTTATAGATCAATTGGGCAAAAAAAGTTACCAATAAAAAAATTATTATAAAAATTGGAAATCTTCATAACAGTTAAAGATTTTCATAGTGAGGCCGAGCGGACCATGAGGAAGATGGAGAAAGACATGCGCAAACAGCATCAACTAATAGAAAGACCTGAGTTATACTAAGATATAAATTGGAGAGCTATGGTATTCATCTATTCTTAGGGTGCTCATGCATTTTTTCATCTTTATTAATTATAAAGTATAGCAGGTATAACAACACACTTTCTTTTTGGCTGAGCAACGTTTTTAAGTGTGGTTCTATCGCTGTCCAAATGTTAGTGGCCGTTTACATAGCTTGTCAATAAAAGGACAGCATTAATGTATGTAGACAACATTGATTCAAAACCATAGACAGATTTACCTAATTTTTCAATAATTACGTTTATCTTTGAAAGGAAAATAAAAAGAGTAAACCAGCAGCAAAAAGGAAAACCTCTGCACTTCTATTGTGAACTTAAAATTCACGCGTGGTTCTATGACTGAACAAAGCACGCGGGCTCTTTTTCTATTTTTATTATACTTATGCACTTACGCAGTGTTAGATTATGAATAAAGGACTCCCAATACTTACCATGTCCCAATGCAAACTTGTGTGGAATCAAAACTAACAGCAACGCTGCGGTCACAAAACTCCAACTCATGATGCTATAATGGTGTTTGCACAGTCTCACTTAAATAAATTAAAGAACGCACTAAGATTTTCTTTTGTAGACATTTTAATGTTGTGTTAAGTGATAGAAGAATAATATGCAATTCTTCTAAAAACAACCCAGCACTTGAAAGATGAATAGCTGTTTTGAGGTTGCTTTTGACATTGCTATTAATGTTAAAGGCTTTTTGATTACCTTCACAGGACGTGAAGCGGGAAAGGAATACCAAAGGGATAGAGAGATAAATTGCATTACAAAATATTGACAAAGGTGCTTGAAAGCCGTTCAATAAACAATGGACCAGAAGAAAGACAGAATGAATGTTTTCTGCGAGAAATTGGGTATATGCATTAAGCCCGACAGAGGAACCAGAAAAAAAGGGGAAAAAGAATAGTTCCTGAATTAGGGAGATAGGTTGGTACAATGGGACAA
This sequence comes from Zoanthus sociatus, assembly GCA_025331085.2. Lineage (NCBI taxonomy): Eukaryota > Metazoa > Cnidaria > Anthozoa > Zoantharia > Zoanthidae > Zoanthus > Zoanthus sociatus. The sequence continues at coordinate 6,545 of JAOBAY020049152.1, forward strand.
CGGGGATAGCCAGAATGTTTGCTGGGGAAAAGGATGCCGTACAGCTACCGAATAGACGAGGCCAACTAAAAGCAGTAATGGTGTTTAAATCGACTCAGTATCATCATACAGTTAACATTTCGGTCAGGGAGAGAGACGTGATATAATGTAGAATAACGTGCACAGAATTAATGTGAGTGAAAAAATTGAAAAAATCGTAGTACAAAACTAATTGCGATTCTGAGCCGGTGATTCCACATTATATCGCGGCGTTGGGAGAAAATATATTTCTCATACTCGGGCTCCGTGGCCGCGCCACTCCGCCAGTATAGAATATATTTTTTCCCAACTAGGCTCAATATGATGTGGAATCACCGGCTCAGAATCGCAATTAGTTTATAGAATCTTACACCTAATTATTTAAACTCCTTGTTTAATTTTCACGTAAGTCCTTATCAATTCAGGGCTATGGTAAAAGCTGGCTCTAGCAAAACCACACAACATTATATGAAGAGATCCTTCAGCTACAGTGGTGCTGCGCGGAACCTGTTCCCAATTGAAGTGAGACCTTCATCGCTATCAACCTTTGAAAGGGTTTGTTCAGTTTCTTTTGATAAGACTGACGCGCGCACTTCAAACATGTAAACTAAACTTCTTGTTTATGTGTCTGATGTTTTCTCCCTGTAATAGCAAAATGTTGTTGTTGTTTTTGTCGTTAGACTTGGCTGGGGACAACAGGGACAAACCAAATAAATGTTTATTGGGGTGAGTGGGTAGTTTTGTCAGGGAGCCATATAGACATGATGTCAAAAAGGTTACTGGGTGAAGTTCAGTGTTTGACATGAAACCTCGTGTATTTACAAAATGACAATTAACTGGGTAAGATTAGTGCATTACATGTATTTGACAGGAGGCCTCAAGGAAAGACAGAATGACTGGTTACTGGGTCAGGTTAGTGGGTGAAATGTATTCAACTGGAGACCTGATAGTTGGAAAGAATCCACACACTTGTCACTAAGAGTAGAGTTGTGATCCCGGTGTTGTGGTCTGTTTCTTCTACTGAGGGCACTTCTTATCGGCTGCCAAGTTGCACCTTAAAATGTAAGTCGTTCCAGCGGACTTTCTAAGACCCTCAACTGTATATATTTGTAAACAGGCTCTGAAAAACCCCCAGGGGAGAACCTGTAAGTCTATCATGACATATCATATCACAGAATGACTGGTTACTGGGTTAGTTTGGTGGATGACATGTGTTTGACGGGAGGCCTCATGAATAGACAGAATGACTGGTTACTGTGTCAGCTAAGTGGATAAAATGTGTTTCACAGGAGGCCTCAAGGAAAAACAGAATGACCGTTTACTGTGTGTAATAAGTGGATAACAAGTAATAGACAGCGAGCTCTGGGATTGAGAAAGGTGCTAGTAAAGAGCTTGTTGAACGGTCTACGTTCGGCAGGATACATTTAGACGGAGAAGGAGAAACCTTGCATGGCTTTAGTTTGGGTCCTCATATTAAGCTCGACTTAGGGAAAGTTTTATGTGAGCTTTACATTAATGAAAAAGCTAATTTATTGAGTTGATCGATATCAAACAAAGCAAATTAAATATACTAAACTTTAGTCGGGATATTCAATTCTAAACAACTAAATGTGAATTCATTGGCATTATGGCGGATCCATCTACTTGAAAACACAGACAGCAACAGCTTGGGAATTCTAAGAGTCATTATATAAGTGATGTTTTATTACAAACTTAATTTTGATCTTGATTTGTTTATATGTCAAGTTCTTGAAAAGCCAAAGGCAATATTTTTAAAAACAAATCATAAAATCACTTACTTTTCCTTTCTTTAATAACAGTTCATCATTTCATAACCACAAGAAATTGCTAACTTTGTTTTCGAAACTGCTTTTCTTTCGATGCATCTTTTTTTCTACTCATGAAATGTTAATATTCATTCTTTACAAATTACCTGCACTATCTCATCTAGTACAGCTTTTTTCTCGTTCAATACGGGTACTTGTAACATGTTTCTTGACTAGAGCCTGCGTTTTTATAGTCAGCGGACAATCTTCTTGGTAAAGTGCAATTTAAGGAAAAACTTTGATTTTGTTGGTCAGATATAAACTAAAACTCAATCATTCTTTTCTTTAATCTATAGAATGATACTTTGCTAGAATTTCTTTACATTTCTTTTAGCTAAATGCAGTATTGTAGAGAATAAAGCTTGGCTATATAGCCGATGTTATTTTTAATATCACCAGTTTTGAAGGATATAAAACATACATATACAAATCAAACTATATAATGTTTGTAATTAAAAAAAAATCTACACAAATAATTCATTGATATCATTTTATTCGCAATGCAAAAAATTTACAGAATAATCAACTGCCTCTTGATTTCGCTAAAATAAACAATGACATTACATTTTCATTCTGTTTTTTATAATCACGTTTGAAACTTACATTTTCCTTATTAGTTAACAAGCTGACATGATTGGCTATGTATTTTTAATATGTCTAAACTAAAATAAAAATAAATTAAATGCATAATTAGCATTAAGATGTTTCTGCTGTTGCATAACTAGTTCTTGACTTTCAGCTTCTGCTTGGTTTTATCAACTTTGGTTGTCATCTTCTTGGATTTTGATGAAGCTGAAAGAGATTTTGTATTGATATTAGATAAAAAGTCTCTAAAGAATAACACTGATCGTTCATAGTAAAAGTTTCTAAATAGTCCAGATAGCAAAAAATTAGTAATAAACGTGACAAAAATTATGAAGCTTTTTAATGTAAACATGTTTCGCCAGTAACAGTTGTACCAATAAATAAGTTGAACACCGTAGTGAGATAAATTCTTAAACTGACGTTTCGGATTGTAGTCCTTTGTGGGAGTGAATGACGAAAGACTTCAGTCCAAAACGTCATTTTAAAAATTCATCTCACTACATTGTTGAACTTACCAGTTGTAAACAGTTTTTGTAGAAACACTGACGCTGCTTTCAATTTATGTTTCGGCAGTATTTATTGCCATCATCAGTGCGACTATTTACAGATTCGCAAGTAATATAATATATGAGCAAATTAGTTTTATAATACAATTGTTAACTTCTTTTGTTTTCTGTATGCTAATGTGTTCATATATTACATTTACTTACTTACGAATCTGTAAACAGTTGAACTGATAATGGCAGAGAGTACTGCCGAAACTTGTTTGCATTAAAAAGAGTCGTGATACTTATCAAGTGTATAGTAAAAATTGTTTTCAGTTTCAAAACTGTTATTTGCTAGTTTCTCTAAGAAGTAGATATATTTTAAAATACATTTTAAAGCGAATAAAATGTTATTAAATTTATTAACTTGGTTTCATATCTTAGATATCTTAAATATGGTTATACACTCGTTAGAAATGGATTTTGGTTTTGGAACTCCCAGTGTTGAACAACTACAAACTAACTTTACAAGATATTTGTTGGTGCGTCGGCGGGTAATCAGAGCATAAGGTTTTAACAACTTCAGGGCCATAAGTTTGATCATTAATGAAGGGCTATCGCTTGTAAAGTAAGCTTTTTGCTTTCCCTACATCGATAGTTAAAATTTTTGACCTAGACTTAATGAAACCGCGTGTTTACTTATTACAAGGCTGGTACTATTTAAAGCTAGCGAAATGCAAAACCTTTATATAGCTATATGCTTATGGATTGGTATTTTTGAAAAATGAGTTTTTAACTAGGCCGCCTGAAGATTTATTGAAGAGACCCACAAAAAGACAGCAATGGTAAAATCATTTTATATCAATTATTAAATTCCATACACTTAAATGCTTGAAGAGTGAGCGATAAAAACTTCTTTGGAAACTTTTATTTGACAAAAGTAAATAACTACGCAATGCTATTGAAAACAAAAGCTTACGTCCGATCCTTTTCATTTGAAAATTACTCAGTAACCTGGTTTCAGTCAGAGAATATAGTACATGTACTAATCATATTCTTGGTTTTCACACAGTCCCATTCTTGGGGCCAATAGTAATCCATAAGTTACCTTCTTCAAATAAGGATTTCAGCTCCTGCTCTGACAAGGCTCGTTCCCAAAGTGCTAGGTTGTCAATTTTAAATGACATTTTGTACTCGGGCTTGTAGGAATTGTTGGGTCGGCCGAGAACAAATTCAGTAAAAGTGTCCTTGGATCTAGACACGGACATGGGCTGAGGACTCGGGATGGCCTGACCGTTAACAAAGAGCTTCAGGAGGCCAGCATTTTCCCAAGTGAAGGCTAGGTTGAACCAGTTATCTGGAAGAGCAGGTACCTCTAGCTTCCACTGTTTCTCTTTAATACTGAGAATGAGAATGAACTGGTTCCTCAGGTGTAACAAAGCAAAACCACGAGCCTTTGTAGATTGTCCACCACTTGATAAAATATAAGAACTGAATTTATCATTTAATGAATTCTTGTCGATCTTGATCCAGAGGGAGATAGTCAATCCCTTGTGTTTACACTTTCCAGGATCACTAAAACACTTTCCTGCAAGGAAAGCAATGCGGTTATCAGGGATACTAGGAATTTAATGTGATGTATCTGTTTTGAAACTGTATGGTCAGGTGTCAAATGAAGTGGAACTATGAAAATAAACTTCTTTGTATTTGCATTTTATTGGTCATCAACAAAATTTTACTGTTAAACGATGAATGGGTCGATGAGTTATTACATCCGAATAACAAGACGACTATCGTAAGGTCGCTCCAAACCTGATTTGAATTTAGCAAAGTAATCTTTAAAGCATGTTTCACATATAAATCTGTGAACGTGTTTTAGTGTATGTTTAATTTTGTAGAGTAGATCTGGGTACGTCAAGGTGCTCCCCTCCTTTCAAAACCTACTGGGTCGGCCTCTGATAATTATAGGGTCACCAAGAACAAACCCAATCTGGTGAGAGATCCCTACATGAAACTGAGCCCAGCGCCCAACACATTACGAAGGCGTGTTTCGCCAAGTATGTAAGATCTCTGGCTTCCTGTTAAAAAGGTTTAATCCCCGTATGTACGGTGGCGTTTTTAGCGCAGTATGTAAGATCTCTGCTATCTAGCCACAAGGTCTAATAACCGTATGGACGGCCGGTGACATGTTTGGCGCAGTATGTAAGATCTCTGCTATCTAGCCACAAGGTCTAATACCCGTATGGACGGTGGCACAGTATGTAAGATCTCTGCTATCTAGCCATAAGGTCTAATACCCGTATGGACGGCGGCACAGTATGTAAGATCTCTGCTATCTAGCCACAAGGTACCGAGTTGAATTCCAAGTTCAACCAAAGCGGTTTTCCATCCTTTAGTCAGTGGTCAGTAAATAAAGTTGAACTCTCTGCAGGAAGCGAACCTGCAAGTGTATCGTTCAGGGGGAGTCAAACACCCTCATCCGCTTTACACTAAGGAAACCGGAGACGTGCACTGGCTCTAGTGAGTCACTTGATTTGTAGTGTACATGGTATTAGCTTATCTTTTACCAGCAAAGGACCCAGGTCGCCTTCCTCTGCATGAGAACTATAGATTTTTGTTGCAAATAAATCACATCTGATTTCCTATATAACAACAATGTTACTATTGCTCTTTGATTCTTTTACCTTTAAAGTCTCCAAGTGAGATCCAGGAACCTGATTTGCTCGAATCAGCGAAGGCGCCTCGTTCTGGCGAATTCTGAATGATCGAGCCGTTGTTAAACTTTGCCATTTGTCTGTGAACAAGATCTGGAGTTTCGCCCTTCACCGACACGTCAAAAGGCCAGTAGTAATCGGCAGTAGCGTAACCGTTTGGAACTGAAACAACAAGAGAGATATCTACATTCAGGAAAACAACAACATGAACAGTAGTATTAACATGAAATACAAAAACATTTACATAATAATGTAAAGATTTTGTATATCTCCAGCGATGCTTGTTGTAGTTATAAAATGAGACCTATTTTATTTTTGGTGGTACTTCGAAAGACCTTAAAAAAGCCCAGTGCATAACAAGCAGAACGTCATCAAGTCTCGACGAACTTTCATGTGCCGAACACGAAGAGGCAGACACAAGTATCTTTGCCCACCTGTGCTATTGTGTGCAAACCCTTGGATGTACGAGAGTTGTGATCCATGCCACAGATACTGATGTCATAATATTGTCTATGTACTATTAGAGCTGCCTTCCTACCCTCCAAGAACTGTGGATTCAATTGAAATCTGACAGCTATCTTCCAGTACACAAATTGGTAGATGGGTTAAGCCGAAAACACAGCAAGCCATCGAAGGTTCTTACATCTACATTAATCTCTGTGTGTGTGCTAAGTGGGTGCGACACCTTAAGCTATCCTTTCAAGCGAGGGAAGAAGAAGGCTTCTATCACTGGCATTGACCTGGCTGGGAGTTTGCAACACCTTTCAAGCTATGGAGACAGTGACTCGCTGGAAGTCACCAGAAATTATCTCCGATGCAAAGTTTTTCTTCACTGCACTTTACGGAAAAAGGGGAAAATGTCAGCTTAACACGCTCCGTGAACACATGTATGCTACATGTATGTCAGACTTGCGTATCCTGCCACCGACTGACGATGCTTTCTACCAGCATTTGCTAAGGGCACTCTACCCGCTAGCGCTATACAAATTCGCATAGAAGTGTGATTTACAGCTCCTCCCTCCAACAGAGTTTGGCCGAGTTCTTATTGAAGGTAGATTATGGCCTATCGTAATGACCATCCAGGCCAAGCCTGACACCCCAATGCACATGCAAGACATCAAAATGCCTTAAATGCTGCTCCTGTTCTAAAGCTGGAATCCCATGCTGCGTTAGATCTTCTTGCATGGGAAAAAAAGCCAGCCTGTGGGAGAGTTGCTGAAGAATCATCTTTAGAAGAATTTGCCTCAGAGGAAGATGACTAAGCACGCATATCTGTATTACTTGAACTTTAGTTTTATTAATCCAGATAGTAATAGCATTGCCAGTATTAAGGTGGCTCCATCAGAGTGCGTCATATTTGCAGTGACAAAACATTTATTATTGTTGAATATTACATCTACTTATCTTAGTATATTTTCTGTAATTTCTTAAATTAAATCTAGCAATTAATGCTCATCTTGTTGCCATGGTAACCATTATATGCCAGAGTTATGTTTTTGAGTAAATTCTTCATGTAAAAAAGTAAGGTTAAAATATATAAGTAAGGAGCTTATTACTGAAAACTATATAGATGTATACAACAATTTGTCTATAAAAATAAGACATTTCGTTACCAAATATGTCCCCTTTATTTTTGTACCATCACGCTGTTGTGCAAAAGATCTGGACAGTCCAACATGGGTTTTCGTACACCTGAAGGGCACCCCTTGACACTGATAAGGTCTAATATTTTATATCAGGCCGTCCAACGTTTTCCAAAATTTTTTGCCCTGGCCCCCTGACTATTATATTTAGAGACTTGTTTTGTTGACACTCTGTAATTTGTGGCCAACTAATATGTATTCGGTTTTGGTGACATTGATGGTTAGTTTGTTTGACTCTAGCCAATTCTACGGTGGCCCAGAGGGGACACCACTTTAAAGAAAAACAACACTGCAAATAAAACGAAAACACGCTACAAATATAAAAGAGACGTCGCTAATAAACCAAAAGCACTGCAAACAAAAACGAATTACACTGCAAACAGAAAAAAAATTAAAAAATCGTACACAGCAAAAAGAATAAAAAACGAGCACTGCAAGTGAAAAACAAGTAGCACTGCAAGTAAAAAAAAATTGAAAAAACAAGAAAAACTGGACCACTGTAAATAAAAAAAGTCGAACACTGTAAATAAAAAAGTCGAACACTGCAAATTAAAATAACGCACTGCAAATAAAAAATAGAACACTGCCAATAAATCTTACTTTGAAAATTTAAGAAAAATCGAACACTGCAAATATAACAATGTCAGCACTGCAAACAAAAAAAACGTGCACTGCAAACAAACGTTCAAAACGCTGCGCGCGCCCATCAGCGATCGCAAAATAATTCCCGCCATTTCTTATTCCAAAATGGCGTCGTGTTCTGGTACACTGAGAGAGGAACTGCGAAAAACAATACAGCAAGAGATGAGTTATTTTTTAAATCCTGACAAACCTGGACCTTCGGGATTAAATGTTCAGGGATCTTCTTCAAAGAAATTAAGTGGAACATTGACGTTTGATGAATTTTATGCGGAACGAGAAGAAGCAAGAAGAGGAAACTTCAACCCAAAGCCTAAGAAGAAGAAAATCAAACTAAGCACGGATAAGAAGGAGTCGCTTCCGAAGCAAGTAGAAGTAAAAGTTGCTTTGGCTTACCAAGATGATGGTTTATTCAAACGATGTCGGGGAAAGGTCCAAATCGTGCGTGTCAAGACCACTTGTTCTAGGGAGGATCTTCTTCAAAGTGCTATTGAGAAACACGCAACGTTTGACAAGACCTTCGACGAATCCCTCTCGTACACCCTACTCTATCCTGATTTCAGTCAGGTTCATTCTATACCAGGAACTGAAGATATTTTCACCCTATGTGCCTACAAAGAAGCGACTGGAAAGGAGTATAAGAGGCTGACTTTCTTCATAATTCCTTCGTACGAGATCGGTGAGATTGACTACTGTAAATAGTACAATGAGTTCGCACTAAAAAACTTCGTTTTCCAACATTTTATTAGCCTAGTGAAATGTATTTATCGTTCTACTCCTAACAATCAATGATAAATATTGTAGAAATTACTCGAAAAACCTGTCAGTTCAATCAGATGCTTTTAAAATTTGTGTATCTCTCCAAGATTTTCTAATCTAAAAACATGCAGTAGTTTGGTCCAAAAATGTATTTTTTTCACATGTAAATATTAGTACTTAAAAAAACCACATGTAAGAACCTGGTTGATTAAGAACTTCACTTCTTGGCAGAAATAAACTTTATATCTTGACATTTTGACCACTTCTGTTATGATTGTACTAGAACTTGAAAAGTTAATTAATGGAGAAGGGGGAGGGGGGGGGGTTATAAACTCCAGGGTTGTGGAGAAAAAATCAACAAATTAATAAGTGCCCTGGGACATTTATTTGGCAGCTGAAATAAGTATTTTTGGTTTAGAAAGCTTTGTGTTGCTACAATTGATCCACATATAAATGAAGTCGGTGAACATTTTATTTCATACTTATATGTGCTCATTTGTTTAGTATCTTCAGATGATGATGGTGATGACCTAAGTAAACCAACGTTTGAGACAAAAAGTGCAACTAAAATACCTTCCTCATCTCTAAAGTCACCAGCACTAAACATTGCCCGATCATATGATAACTACATTGATGTCTTAGATGATTGGATTGACGTATAGATGATGACGAAGACCCTGATTACCTTGCAGCAATTGAGGCCAGCCTAAAAGACCAGAATAGCCAGAACAATGGTACATAAAAAAATATTAATTTGTAAATTATTTCATAAATAAAAGTAAACCAGGTGATTACCAGGCTTAAAAGCTGTGATATCTGATAGAGATACAGTTTGCTATCAATCTACAAATTATAATGGAGCTATAAAAGTGTCTTTTAATTGACTTGACACAATCTGAATTTAAATCCACATTGTGCATTCTCACAATATGTAATGTGTAGCCTTTTATGCCATTAAGGGAGTATTCATTACTTATGCCAGGGGGTGGGTTGGCAAGAATAGGGAGGGGGTCACGATAAATTCAGGACACTCAAGTGAGACAGTCATCAAAAATCATACACGTGCAGGGTTAATTGCCATGGTCCTTGCAAATCCTGGGAAGTCATGGAACTGGAAAGTCATTGAATTTTGGTCATTGTCCTTGAAAATCTTGGAATGGGTCAAAAAAACTTCTCTTTACTTCTAAAATTGATATTTTTAATGTGACATTGTTATAAAACAAATACTGTGTCTCCAAATGACTTGATTTTTGTCAAGAAAAAAAATACTGTATCTAAAGCTTGCTAATATACAATCTGTATTGTTGAACTAATTTTTGAAAAAAAAATGTGTAAAATATTTAAGTTTTATTTGACCAAGAAGGTAATGGATTTTCTTAAAAATTAATATCCTGGAAAGTCCTGGAAAAGTCACTGACTTTCACATCCAGTAAATAGTGATAACCCAGTGCTTCAAATATGTACTACCTTTGGTGCTTTTACTTTCTTAAAATTGAAGTTATATTTTGTTCAAAAGGTGTTAAATTAGTAACAGATTCCCTCTGATCTATTTCCAGAAACATTGGCATCCTCTACTTCAAAAGAAGAAGTGAAAGATATCCTGATGAAATTTATCTCAAAAAACATAGTTGAGGATGGAGACAATACGTTAAATATTTTGGTTTCCAGAAAGGCCATTTTGCAGTCCACACTAAGGGCAATAGAGAGGAAAAGCTTCAGTTTTGAGATGCCGGTGTTTGTAAAATTTGCTGGTGGGGATGGGATAGATGCAGGAGGACCGAAACGGGAATTTTTCCGACTTTTCATGCAAAACATCAAAGGAATTGGCATCTTTGATGGCAGTGGTTGGTTTGTTCATGATCTGACTCTTCTAAAGCAACGAAAATATGAACTTGCAGGTAAACACAAACTACATGTATGTAAACAAGCCAGTAGTCCATTTTACAGATTCTTTCAGTCAACTCATTACTGAAACATTACAAATGTCCGTGCATGTGGGTTTGAAATGTGAGTTATGCAACTATAATCAGCCATCCCCTGGGGGGGACCCCGGGCAGGGGTGGGTACTTTGTGAAAAACTTTGACAAAAGCTGTCAATTACCCCCTCCTATATGGGGACCACTTGGCCAGAAGCTGTTAATTTCCCCCTATAGTATAGAGCACTCCAACAAAAAAACCCTCTTCTTCCCCGCTGTGATTGAAAAAAAAGAATGTTTTAATTTTCCCCACCTATATGGGGAAACCATCACTCAATCTCCTGCGTAACTCCCCATATTGTATTTGCCAAGGGTCCTCCCCCAGGGGATGGCTGATGATAGACGCAATATTATAAATTTTATATTGATTTCTGAAATAATTCATTGATACTACAGGTAAATTGATAACCTGGAGCATTCTTCATGGAGGCCCAGGTCCTAAGTGCCTTGCAATGGAAGCATTCAGCATTGTTCAAGACAAACCAATTGACCTGGAGAAAGTCATTGAAATAGTATTGGATGTAAAGCTGAAAGAAATTTTAAAAGCCCTAAAGAAGCCAAGGAAGCAGAATTTCCTAATGTTATTGAGAAACATGGTGATGATATTGCAGAGTATGGGTATTCAGCCATCTATACATCCAAGTCATCAGACAAGATGAAGATAGTTGACTGTCTTCTCAAGCAATCCTTCCTGTTCAGTGTATATGCTGAAGTTGAGCAATTTCGCAAAGGCATGAACATGGTTGGAGGGTTCGGGGACATTGTCTTTGAAAACTATGCAGTTTTTCATACAGTGCTAGGCAACAACCAAGACGAGTTAACATCCAATATCATCAAGGCCAATTACAGGGTCAATTTCTCTGAGGCTGGGTCTAACAACAAAGAAAAGGAGCTTGAAACGATATATTGTTTTGAGCTTTTCCTGCAAGATCTCGAAGAAGGTGAAGTTGATGACGACCTACATCTGTCAGACCTGATGATATTTATGACTGGTGCAGATTGTGTGCCACCGCTTGGTTTTGACAACTCAATCTCCATTGAATTTTACGACCATAGTGATAGAGAGAAAAGACTTCCCTGGTCATCCACCTGCTCACTGAGCCTCAACCTCCCGAGGGGAATCACTGACCCACTAACAATGAGGGTGATGATGTGCCGATGTCTGAAAGAAGGCCAGGGTTTTGGAAAATGTTAAAGCATTTCTTAATTGATTTGAGATCTTGTACAAAAATAATTGCTCTTAATATGTTAAACATTTTTTGTAGATAAGTACAAATTTTCATATCCATATAAAATGTATGAGGTACTACTATCGGGGACTGGGTATGATTAGTTAATGTTGAATTAGTTAGCATAGAAGAAAAACCCTTGTGATTGTATATTTTCCTCAGAGTAGCACCGACATACAAGCGGTTGGAGTAATTGCCTAATTGATCAGAATAAATTTAGAGTTTTTTTACCCAGCCATTCTATCGTCTGAGGTTTAGTTAGCTAGGCTTACGTTTACATTCCTAGGCGAAGGGACAATTTCACAAAACTACCAACTCCATTAAATATCTGTCCATACATAACGAAAATGTTGCTGAAAAAAAAACAGCTACTGTTCATCAGCAGGATACCTAAACTGAGTGCAATTCTACAATTGGTTTTGATTTCATTAAATCCTGTACCAACTGAAGTCCTGTAGTAAAACAGTCACTGTTCACCAGCAGGATACCTAAACTGTGTGCAACTTTACAATTTGTTTTGGCTCCCTTAAAATCTCCTTTTACAGTTCCCAGCACCATCTTAATTTGAAAGGTAGCTGTGCTTTAGCATTAAAGCAAGACCGTCGTTGAGCTTGCAATAATAGATACCTGTGACTAATTGTCCTAGGTTTAAAAAGGTTTCTTAATCATTGCAAGCTCAACTGCCATCTCGCTTTGATGCAAAGGCATGGCTTGTACCTTTGAAGATGGCACTGAAAACTGTAAAAAGGAGTTATATTAGTGGAGACAAGTTTCTGAACTGGACTATAACATAAAACAAACTAACATCATCAACAATTTCTTGAGTATAAATGTTGATTTTAATTAGATACAAATTATGTTGTCTCATAAAGAAACAGTCTGACCAAATTTTACGTCAATACACCTTGTGGACATCAAATTGTGAGTGGTTGTCAATATAAAAAGTTTTTGGTAAAAATGTATTGAACTGCTATGGATGTTGATTAAAAGGTCTTAACCAACATGACTGAACCATTAGACTTGGTGGGAGGGGGGTGGTCACTTCAAAAAAAAAATGTGTGTGCAAGGATGTTGAAAAATTTTTCATGCACGCACTTGCCTGATGAAAACAAAAAAAATTTGCAAGGCAATGAGGTAAATTTACATATTAAAAATATGCAAAAAAAAAAATCCTGCAAACATCATAGATATGTGAAAAAATTCAAACAAAGTGAATTACCTGAACAAAAAATACATGCCAGTGCTCGAAATTGCGACCGATATGGTTGCATTTGCAACTAAATTTTCCCTTTTGCGACTAAAACTTCAACAGCGGTCACAGTTCTGTGACCAATCTTCATCTCTGACAGATAATAAAGTAAAACAATTATTGGCCAGAAGTCACTACCTTACTGCTACTTTTCAACTTTTTATAATTTCACAACTAAAATTTTGCAGCCAGTCGTGACCACGAAATTTTCTCAATTAATTGTGAGCCCTGCACACTCACTGCTTGTGACCACCCCCAAATTAATGGTTTGCCCCCAAAAGAAAACTACATGCGGGCATGTTATTTAAACTAAAGTCAGTGTAACCACAATTATTTTTCCAGCAAACTTTGCAAACAAAATTTCTGCAAAATTGACATTTTTTACCAATCTTTTTTGGTAAATTTGTTTTTGAAAATTTGAGCAAAATTGGCTATTTTTCCTGCAAATTTGTTTTGGCAAATTCCATGAAATTTGATTTTTTCTCTCATGTTGTCAAGATAACTATTGTAATGTATGTAAAATATAGTTTTTGAGGATGGCCTGTCAAAAATAAGAAAACACTAAATTTTATTTTTATTTTTCTTGCCCAACCAAGAATTTTAGAAAGTGAATCTTGTAAAATCAAATATTAAAAAGCTGTGGCTTTAAAGACATGTTTTGGCTTTCATAGAGCCCTATTATTTTCACTATTATTACCTTCAGCTCTCACACATTTTCACTTCATTGTCAGTAATTTAATATTGCTTAATATAAAACTGATTAGTTCAAATGGTAATAATTAAAGAGAAAGTGGCTTTAAAAGATCCAAAATATGTGTACTACAAACAACAAGTATCTTCAGTTCAGGCCATTAATTATTTGTTTTAATTGGCATAGGTTACCAGGGATTGAAAAAGTGTACCTGCTTCTTGTACAGTTGCTGGTGGTGATAGGCCATTTCTATCCATAACATAAATGAAATATTCTTCCCAAATTGGGTCATCTTGGTCTAGTTCAGATTCTATTTTACTTTTCATTTCAACACGCTTTTGAGAAGAAACCTGGGATAAACAATCTGTGTGTCCATATTCTTGGGGTAAAAAGTACATAATGTCGGGAGAACCAGCAACTGCTGCATACTTTGACTTTCTAATTCGGTGAGTATTCCAATAGTCCTTCATTTTCTCAAGATCACTTTCCAACAAATCAGCAAAGCAAAACCATAAAGCCTCTTTGGGAATCTCACTTGACAAGTCAAGAATATCAGATTCGTGAAGATCGTTGAAAAAATCAATCCACCAACCAGAGCGTTGTTTTCTGAAAGAGGACCAGAAGCATTCGATTCTTTGGTTGCCCGTACTTGGCACGTATTTATGTGCCTTGGTACCAGCATATTCGTCCAAACCGTCAGAACGAAAATAGCACTGCATTGCCGCAATTAGTCCATTTTCAGTTCCATGATCTGAGTAGACGCGTATAGGGCAACGTCCTACATTTTCGATGCCATCTAAGAAATATTTTGCCATGACTTTGGGATCTTTGTTGGACCTTTGTACCTCAATCCACAAAATCCTTCTACTAAAGCCATCAACACATGCGTGTATTGAAAACCCAAATGTTTTCAGTTTATCATAGCCGTCCAGGTGCCAGCAAAAATTAGGTCCTGGGGATACGTACGTGCGACGACGAAATACACGATGTTTTCTTGACTCTACACCATGTGGGTCAATTTCACGTAACAAGGAAGCTACCATGTTTCTTGGGGCATTGACGTGATATCTAAGTCGCAGAATATGCCACATAGTACGATATCCATTGCAGCTGTCAGGACCATTTCCTATTTTACGGGTAATTAGATCTTTGATGTGCTGTACATCATTTGCATCAAATTCATTTCGACGTTTAAGACCTGATATTGTGATATTTTTCTAATAAAAGAACAATTTCCTTGTACCGGAATCCCTTGTGGAAATAATGCTCTATCAACTCTCTTTCCGAACCATTCGGTATAAGCGAAGTAGACATGACACCTTCTGCAGTACCACTAGCGATAATTGTTTTCGAGCCCGCACTTTCCGACCGCTGATGTGCGCGCGCAGGATTTTGGACATTTGTTTGCAGTGCGCGTTCTTTTTGTTTGAAGCGCTCAGATTGTTATATTTGCAGTGTTCGATTTTTCTTAAATTTTCAAAGTGTGATATTTTTATTTCTAGCGTTTGATTTTTTTTTTTTTTTTTTTTGCGGTGTTCGATTTTTTTTATTTGCAGTGCGCGATTTTTAATTTGCAATGTTCGAGAATTTTTATTCGCAATGCGCAATATTTCTTACTTGTAGTTTTCAATTTTTTTTTTTGCTTGCAGTGCTCGTTTTTTCTTTTTGCGATGTAAGACTTTCTTTTCCTTTTATTGTTTGCAGTGATTTTGCAGTTTGTCTACCTGAGTGGCGGTGTTACCGGAAACTGTAACAGTCTTATCGTCAGCGTACATTCTTGCCTTTGAGTGCTAAGACAAGTGGGGAAATCATTGACATAAATCAAAAACAATAGGGGACCGAGTACAGAGCCCTGTGGGACCTTATATTTAATGGTACATGTGTCTAACGTTTTTCCATTGACGGAGCATTTCTGTGTCTATAGCTTAAATAAAAACGAAACCAGCCTAAAGAACTTTCAGAAATCCTAAACAACTGAAACTTTCGTAGCAAAATGGAATTATCGACCAAACCAAAGGCTTTTGCTAGATCTAGGAATACTAATGATGTTAATAGGCCTTCGTCTATGTTAAAGTACTACTCATTTGTGGCATCCAACGAGGCTGTTACTGTTAAATGTTAAGGTCTGAAGCCTGACTGATATTTGTTTAGGAGGTTGTTTTGTGTTAGATAGAAATATAGCTGATTATAAACAATTCTCTCAAAAGTTCTAGCAACTGCGCCAATTACTGAGATAGGTCGATAGTTGTTTCGATCACTACGCTCATTTCTTTTATGAATTGGAATTACTTTGGCAAGTTTCCATTCACAAGGGAAAATGCTGGTTGTAATATATTCATTAGATAATCTGATCAAAGTTTTCGCGATTATTGGAGCAGCTTCCTTAATTATTCTGGCTAAAATATTGTCGAGACCAGTTGCTTTAGAGGTAGATATATTTGTCAAAAGTTTTAAGGAACCGATCATTATTTAGCGGGAGGACGGGGGGGGGTCGGAGCGCTCCTATGTTTAGGGAGAGGGTGTACTGTCGCACTGTGTAATAATCGTCGCACTGTGTAATACATGTCGCACTGTGTAATAA
>JAOBAY020049153.1:0-13439 GCA_025331085.2 Zoanthus sociatus
TCTGGAGGACTGGGGCCTAGTACCAGCCCAGAATCATTGAAAATTATGTTGTATATTGAAAAGCAAATTTAATATATCGTTGTTAAGACGAACCTACAAAGTTATGTTTGATCTTAGCTTTATCTCACCGAATCAGACCATAAATTCCGCTGAAAATCCGTGCGGGTATGGGACCAAATCAGAGTGCCTAAAAATCAAGCTTAGAGGCACTTTGGCACCGGGGTCCCGACTCTATCTTTTTACTCACCTCAAACTCTACAAGACAGCCAAGTTTCATGTTGGTATCATAAAATGCACAATTTTTACTCCTAGCAACCGTACTATGAATTGAATTTAGAACTTGCATTGCACGTTCCATGTTAGGCCGTGGTTTTTTCTTTTTTTTTCGGAGTGATGTCATGCAGTTTTCAGAAAGTGGAATGATAGAGGACTCTCTTTTTATCCAAGTCATTAGTTTTTTTTGCTCCACAAGATATTGACTGGAAAGAAGAAATCTTGGAGCAAACATTTCATCGATTGGAGGAAGCACACGATGTAACTGCCAATTCCACGAAAGCAAGAATGCAATTACAGTTCTGCATTATTGCGGTGCAAGTAAAAACCAACCATTCAAAAAACACCAGCTTGTAATATTTATTAAATTGCCATTATAAAGTGGGTAGCTATAGTTGTGGTTGCGGGTGTGGGTTCGAACTGAAAATTATAATGAACTTGATATAACAAATGCTAAGAACAAATTAAATAAAAACTCTAGGTACTACGGAGTAACTATACAAGGTCCAATGTCAAAAAGCATAAATCTTCAGTCGCTAGAATAAGTTAAATTCAACTTTGCCAGATTAAAAATAACTGAGCTAGATCATGACATGAGCGTGGATTGCAAAACTAAATTGCTGAAAATACAATGGAAAAATAAATCTTAAGATAAACTAAACAACAGTAATTAAATAGAGAATAATACATAGGTGCGCAGAGATATGGAATTTATTTTCGAGTGTTCAAATTGGTATCTCACGAGTGAGCGCAGCGAATGATTGAGATGTTCAATTTGAACACAAGAAAATAAATTCCATATCTCCGTGCTTCTATGTATTATTCTGTTTATTATATAAACATATACCACGAATTTATGTAAATTTGAAATATGGAAAAATACTGCAGACACATAAATGGCAGAAAAACACAACTGAAGAAACAGTTTCTATTCCTGACTATTTCCGCTCTGGCTGCTTTTGCTGTCCAACACATAAAGCTTGCGGAGTTTCTTTCTTTTGGAGCTTTCTGATATCGTTGTACTGGATGCCAAAGATGATGTGGTGGAAATATGAACATTGAATGTTCCTCCAGTAATGTGATTGCCATGAAACAATGCGGACGGCAGAGAAACTGAAAGGCCTTCTGATTCTGCAGAAATTTGGTTTCTTCTGCCGGCAATACCGGGCTGGCGTGCAGTCGACGACAAAATCGAAGATATACTCTCTTGTTGTCTGTCCCCTAATGTACTGTAATTGTTGACAGACTGAAGATTTTTGTGGCCTGTTACCTGCACAATTTGAGTTGGCGGGACGTTGTTATCCTGTAATGTTTGTACGAGTGTCTTGCGAGCACTGTGGTTTGTAATGCGTTTGTTGGCTCCAATACCAGCAGCAGATGCACAATCTTTCATCAACGAATTAAGCTTATTAACTCCCATGGGCTGTGGCTTGAACCATTTTGTCTGTGGCAAGGCTAGTTTCTCACTGCTGACATAGTTGATTGAAAGATAAAACGGAGCTTCGTCAACCAGAGTTTCTTCAGGTCGCTTGTTCTTGTAAAGATTGTAAAGAAAAACTGGGTTTGGCACAGATGAAACTGTTTCATTTTCGTACATACGTGGCTTGACTGTTCGTCTATTCAAAGGATTATCGCCAGCTCTAGTCTTAGTTTGTCTCTCTGTGGAATATTCAAGATATTGCTTTCCGGAAGAGTCGGCTTTTAGTACAATGTTACCCCAGTTCAAGTCACGCTGTTCCTTGCCGCCGCGTAAGCCAAAGTGCAGGCAGTTGTTGAACCAAAGAGTGTTGATAAAGAGTTTTTGGAGAGCTTGCACCAAACTGTTTCTTCTCAAACAGAACGTCTATCTCCTCTGAAGTAAGACTAGAAGCTTCTTGAGGCTTGTTTCCCTTTCCTAGTCGTTTAAGTTGCTTTTGTTTTGACTTAAGCACCTCTCGTGTTCTTGTAAAATTTTGTCCGGTGATAATCGACTCGCTGTATCGATACTTCTTGAGATAACGCTCGATGGAAGAAATAAATCCCCGTAGAGTTGTTGGCTCATACTCGTCACCGTTCTTTTTTCTCACAGCTAAAATAAATTTGCTTAGATACAAATCAAGTTCTTGAGGAGGTATTTCTTCAAGCCGGCGATTTTCTTTCTCTTTGAAGATGAATGAGTTCACAAGCGCCAAATCTAATTCAGTCTTCTTTTTTGTGTTTATGTTTTCTTCTTCTTCGATAAAATCGTCAACATCTGTATCGTTGAGAGACAAAAATCTCTCGGACATCGTAAAGCAATATTTGAAATTGACTTACATCTTTTATGAAAGAATTGTCAAAAATAATTTCCAACTGAAGGTACGACGCGACGGCAAACTAGCAGTGCAGAGGCGCGAGTTGTCATGGTAATTGCAAGAAGATCACTGATTGGCTGAAAAGTGATATTTACACACGTAAAAATATCGTATTTTTACGTGTGTTTAAATACGACATTTCTCAGTGGTAGAAAACCCTATAAGACACTCTTGTTTATATAATAAAAATAAATTATTAATAAAAAGTAACAATATTTTTACAAATTGAATTTTTTACTTACCCTTTCTGTTATATGATCTTGTTCTGGCACATTTCCAGTAATCTCCTTGTTAGCACACGCACTATTCTTTAAAATAAAAACATGTGGAAAATTCAAATTTAATAAAGACTTTATTCTTTGTACAATGGAATATATATAAACAGTATAAAATAAATAATCTCTTAATACTTAATTTAATAGCCACACTTTCAGTATACGTTTCGATCGTAACGGTGCTGTTTTGTCATTAGTTCTTTTACGTTCTACTTATGTATAATTATAATAATCATAATAATAATAAATGTAATTTGTATATATATAACAATTATTCCACGAACGCGCATTGGATATGAGGTGATAGATAGCCGATGAGGTGCGAAGCGCCAAGCTGCAATCTCAGACAAAAACCTTGGCCAGGTATATACCTTTGTTACCCCTTTCCCCACATCAATGTTGTTTAAAAGGTCCAAAAATTCCATAAAAATAATGCAACATTGGACTGGGGTGCGGGGGATGCTTTTTCAACGAGGTTGTCCAAAACATTTTGTCCAAGATTGTCTGAGAGAAAAATGTAAAGAATTTAAGTGACGTTGTTTTGTCACACGGATGTTTTTAACCAGACGTTTTGTGACTGTTCTTGAACACAGCATGCTGAAATCGTACATATCAAGCTGTATTTTACAGGTTTAAGCTGCTTACGTAAATCTAAAGTTTACTTTCTGACATATAACAATATTCTATAAAGTTCTGGAAAGATATAATTTAGTTTTAAAAGGGTAGCATATTGAGAAAAATGGTTCTCGACTTAAATATTAGTGCTTTTTATTTGATTACGTAAAAAATATATTCACTGTAAATTTAAGTTGAATAAAATTGAAAATTATAGTCCATCTGCTACATGTTTTAAGCGAATTTTTTGTATACTATAAATTTCAGTACCTCTGCTACAGTATCTATCCTTTGCCTCCTCTGGGGAGGAGGAGGGAGGTTGGGGTGTAGTATTTTTAACTGAAACTGAAAGTACGCTTCACCTGCACGCTACACCATCCTTTTTTCCGACAAGTTTTGAAAGTTTTGATGAAATATTTTTTAAACTTAAGCAAATTTTGAAATATTTGAACGATTCCCTGTTATTTCAAAGTTCTTAATGATGTACATATTATTTCTATTTGTTCTTGGTGCAGCGTCAACTTACTATATAAAAACATAAATAGATAATTTTTTTTATTAATTCAGGCTAACGCTACACCATTTTGAAACAACAATTTATAAACTCTTTTGTACAAGATTGTTAATATTTTTTCTACACATTGAAACTATACATCTGGCAAACATGTTGTACTTAAAAATAATCAAAACAGTTTTATGTTTTAGTGACAGATTCAATATACATTTTACGGTGAACCGTTGAGGGAACCGCTGATATGACCCGAAGCAGCTATGCATAACTAATTTTTTCACCAATTTTTACTTTCCAAGTATCAATTCGGCGAAACACCTTGGACATGCTGGAACACTCTTTTGTTCGGCTGATGGGATCTGATGGAGATTGAAAATTTTCTATCAAACTCTCATCATTTTTGTTTCTCATTGGTCAAGAACTCCCCCACAAACCAAAGTTATCTCGTCTTTTGACATGCAAAAGATAGGTGCATCGCTTTGGAACACAATATCTTTTGAAAAATGTGACTTAGGTGCTGAAAGATGAACTATTTGTCCTTCTAGTAGTAAAAGCAGGTCATCCCAGGGGATTATTTGTGGTGACCAGCGAAAATCGTTCAAGAAAATCACTTCACTTTCTTGAGCTCCCATCTAGGCAAAACTTGTGGTCGCAGGGTTTGTAAAGCAATGATAAATGACATTGAGCGGGTTTAAAAGCAACGTTTTCCCACAATTTGCAGCACCCAATATTTCTGTATTTTCCACGTCCTTTAACCAGCAGCGTTTTTAGGGCTTGTGCAAATTCACTCTCACTTATTTCATTGTGCCTAAGAACTTCTTTGGCCATTTTCCGACACTGTCCTTCACAGTCATCACTGCATTCAGCACTCAAACATTTATTTATCTAATCTGCTTTGCCGTGCTCTTTCTAATGCACCTGGAGCATTCTCCATTTCCCAGCCTATGTTAATTGCTTCTTCTATTTGTTTAAGCGGTGGTTGGCAATGAACTCAGCAATATCAGTTTTTCCCTCATCCTTCTGCCTCTTCGCAAAGGTAAGAAACTCTAATCTGCTCTTAATCCCTTTCTTCACCGCAATTTGCAAAACTTCATAAACACTTAAACGAGAACTGTACAGGTACACGTTTACTACTTTTTTTTCTGTTTTTTTTTTTCGCCTTTTCTTTGATTGCTCAAATGCTTGTGTTTTCGGGGCATTGGTTAAGTCCAGATTGTTTTTGGGACAGCACGTAATCTCTATCTTCTTTTGTTGTGTACTTAAACACAGAGAAAATTAATAATTAACAAGAGGGCCGGAGAAATTTACCTTCAAATTGTGCTCTTGGTCGATATAGTCTCACACCTTTAACCACCGGCGACGACTACTGAGTTTAACAGCCATGTGAAAGTGGTTGGAACCATCTTTGTGCTTTTCCTGACTGCAAACCCACTGCAAGGGCTTGCATTTCAACTCCAGGTCGGTACTTTTGAATGCATTCAAAACCAGATCTGCAAAAGCTTCCCGAGTAAAATCGCTACAAACATGACTACATGTTATTAAATAGACGCTTCGATTAGTGAGAGGTTTACTGTATCTTCATTGGCATGCTCCATTTTAAAACACAGAAAGTAGACTCCGCTCTTCACTTTTAAACTTGTATTTTAAATTATTCATAGCATTTAAATTTTTTGTTGTTGTACATTTCACAAACTCTTAACAAACACTTCACGATCTAGTATTAAAAAACTTAATGCATATAACAGAGCAGTTATATTGTCAAAACTGTAATGAATAAATTATAAAAACACAAAGCTAATGTTAATCAGTTATGGCGAAAGTATAATTTGCTCATAATAAAAGATATCTTAAATAGCTCAAATAACATCACCAAGACAATCTCAGACAAAAACCTTGGCCAGATATACCTTTGTTACCCCTTCCCCCACATCAATGTTGTTTAAAAGGCCCAAAAATTCCATGAAAATAACGCAACATGGGATGGGGGTGCAGGGGATGCTTTTTTGATGAGGGTGTCCAAAACATTTTGTCCGAGATTGTGGCTATATTCACCTCATATCCAACAAGACATGAATGTGTGAGTGAGTGTGTGCGTGTGTGTGTACATGTCTGCAGAAATACCCAACTCCGGCTTATCTCACAGACCTTGGTCCAGATCTAACCAGCCGTAGCTTGTCATTAACTCATATATATAACTTATGACATTGTGCAAAGACAATATCCTTCTCAAAAATTAAATTAAGTATACTGTTGTTTAATGTTTTTACTTACTTCATCTGTCTGTATTTCTCTCTGTACAGATTCTGGGGGCGCTGTTTCTGTACTGGTGGTTGCAGTTTTCTATGGATGAGATAACTTTTTTACATTGTGCTGCATAATGCATACTTTTTTGGTTTAGTGAAGACCTACATTAGTATAAAATTTTGATTATTACTGTGTAATAAAAAGTCAATTACAGTATTTAGTAGCATAGTTTTGTACCTGCAGCGATTTTCATTGTCTTGTTGCTAATTGGACTCTTCATCTTGTTGCCTTATGAGCTTTCCTCTTTCTTCGTTTGCTTGGCTGTTACAAAATTTTGCCAAAAAGGCAAAGTTAAAGGAATAGCCATATAATTTACTTTTTTACATAATGTGTGCTTTTCAAAGTACAGTTTTTGTAACTAGAATGCCATGATAAAATATTTAATGATTCTCTTCCTTTTTGTTAGAAGATATACTTTTGCTGAGGCTCGTAATTTTCAATTTTCAGACAACCTCATCTTCAAATTTTTACAGAACTTATTCCACTTTTTGACTTGTTTTAAAATAGGCAGCGATTGCCACATTATTTTCAATATTTTGAAAAATAAATAAGATAGCAGTTACGAAATTTTCACTTAAATTATTTTAAGTCGATGACCAATAACTAAATGCGATGTCAGAAAATGAATTACCGTTGCCGAACTTCTGGTTACTAAACTCGAGACCGACTAACCGTAGCCAATTTATGGCAGACCCCTTGTTGTTTAAAAACCCGATGCATATAAATGAATAGCCGAGCAGCTTTTAGCAGACCTCCTGTTAAAACTGATGTCTGATAAAGAAAACCTGATGCCGGTTTTTATTATGGAGTACCATTTTAAAGCTGATTCCGGCAATTGAGAAACCGGTGTCGGAAATTGTAAAACCGATACCGGTAATACCCAATTAAATTTTGAACGGTTTTTTAAGCCATACATACCTACTTTTGGGGACTTTGGTTTTACACAGAGTTGTGGGGACTCTGACTTTAGTACTGTAGTATTTTTTGCCAATATAATATAGGGCATAGAACGGCCTATGGAAGAAGCTCTTATATTCCTAAAAAACGTTAACATCAAACAAAATTGCTTGCTCTTACTTATGGGGACTGTCTTAACACAAACTTGTGGGGACACATATTTCTGAGTATGTACCTGACTTCTGGGGACACAATTAATCGGGTAATATTGTATCAAGTATCAACTGACAATTGTGGTATTTTCTCCTGAAATGAAAAGGGTAAACATTTTTATACGGCAAACATTGCAAATATTCCCTTGCAATTTATTATAAGAAAATACTACAATTTTCAGTGAGACATTCTAGCAATAAAGATTTAGTAAAAAATCCTGTTCAATTTCAAAATGCCAATAAATGCAAGTATGATGGCGTGTTGTTCTTTTTGCATAAATAGAAAACAAGCCCCCTGGTTGGTAGTGGTAAGAGATAATCTTGTGAAAAAGAATCCAGAGTCTAGAATTAAATTTTACGCCAAAATTCATTAGCAGAAATGGGCGATGAGTGAACTTACCCGTTCTTTTGTAGTTCTGAAGAAGATACATCTACTGTAGCAGCTGCAATAGAACATTTGAGATAAGTTCAAGCAAGAAGCCATACATTTCTGCCGGAAAGAAAAGGAAAAACTGGGGGGCTTGCTGGGTCCCAAATATCGATGACGGAAGAGCAAATTACAGTACATTTCAATTATCAAAACCTGCGGTTCCCTAAATAGTTATTGTTCAGCAAGTAAAAAAAAAAAATAGCTGTGGTTACACTGGCCGTTTAATCCATGGGTAGTCTGTGTTTATGTGTGACTGATCTTCACTTGGGGAATTAACCTTTGGTTAGTTACTATGGATACATCAAAAAGAACAAAAGAATTCCCCATGACACTTCCCGAACCAATTGGTATGGTTTATCTATGGTTTATTTAACCCGAACCGTCTTCGACCAATCACATATCAGCTAATGACAAATACAGTAAATGGTGTATGACAGTTTTCATGCTGTTTGTTGTATTTGGCTCTAGTTTGCACTCAAATTGTGTCATTGGTAGAAGATACGGGAATCAACATCTTGATGGCGAATTTCCGAGCTTCCCGTGAGTACATATTTCTTTTTGATTAGTTTGTTTTGGTAAACCTCGTTTGAACTATTTCTGTGAAACAAACATTTGAAGTATATTTTTTACCTTTTTCAGTCCATACTAACCTGACAATGGTTATCAGGGTTCGAATTTAATTTTTGGATCACTAACCCTTTAGGTTAGTAGACATATTTTTTACTAACCAAATTATAAAGTTTGGTAACCAAGCTCACAACTAAAAAATCTTGACAATCTTGAAATCTCAAATATTGATCATTTTGTCAATAACCACTAGAACAAATTAAAAAGTAGTCGCCGGAACTGAAGCCACGCAAATGTTTTCTTCTACTCCCGCTGTCGAAATGATCGGCCCTCTTTTTTCCTCTTTTCTTTGCAACGCCTCTGGGAGCTCGAGTCTTCCATATCTTCTGTTGTCTTTGGTTCCTTTTCTTGACATTCTTCTTCTTTACCACAGTTACTTTCAGCTGGAGTCTGCCTTTTTCTAATAAATCTATCCAAAGAACTCTGCATAATTCAATGCCAAACTGCCAGTTAACCTCACAAACAGTAATTTCAAAGCGAAGATGGCGGATCCGATATTGTAGTGTCCAGATCCCCACATTCGATACAATTGCCGAGAACAAATTGTTGAGACAGAAAACATCTCATGCAAGAAAACAACACAAAAATCGTTCCTAAAAATTAACATTTACTTCTAAAAAGGTTATTTCCATAACATAATTTAAATATTTAAGAAAATAATTACTAACCATGTCGGGTTAGTTGGACACATGTTTAGTAACCAAACATTGAAAATTACTAACCGTTGGTTAACGGGTTACCGTTAATTTCGAGCCCTGGTTATCACTATCAGGATCGAGCAATTTTAAACGGATTTTTATTTCAGCATAAAGCAGCAAAATGAATTCAATCGTGAAACGATGAATTAATGCATTCCCGGCCTTTCAGTATAAGTGCAGACAACTCGTAGTTGTAGTTTTCAGTCTCCATTTTAAATTCTCCCGCCAGTCGACCACCAAAATGCTATTTGGCCAAAAGGGATCAAATTTTACCGTGGTCAAACATTTGGTATGTAACCGAGACCTGTCAAACAACCGCAACCCAAGACGAACCTAACCTAAGGCAAATTCCCCGTGGGAAACCACTTAACCCAAGCTAGAGTAACCACAACTAATATGTCAATACCAAGCAACGCAATGTTTCCTCCCAGGCAGACGAAAATCATAACTTACTTGTGAAATACCGTGAAAATCTGTTATCCGAACTACTAGTTATTGTATGGAGAAGAAGGAAAAAGTTAGAACCTTTTAAAAATATTGCTGAAAGATCCTGTGCCACCCGTGCTGTCACATAGCAGTGTTATTAACACGTACAATTAAAGTGAGTATAATTTTATTACCACAAGATCTTGAGACCGTGAATTACTTAAGGGCATTGCAGTTCTTAAAATTCTTTATGTGCCTGGGATTTTTAAAGGGATAAATAGGCACAACTAGTTCTTTCCTGCATTCCAAACCATACTTGTTCTCTTCCAAATACGTGATCTATATATGTTATTTGCTGACCGAGAGGTCTGTATTGAGAAAACCTGTGCCCGAGGTCTTGGGTAAGGGCCGAGGCCAGAGTTCCGTACATAGACCAAGGGCAAGGTTTTTCTCAATACAAACCTCCCGGCAGACAAGTAACATTTTTATTTTTTCCCCATATTTTCGTGTCATGTAGAGGCAAATGCTTAAACTGTTTGGTTCGTCACAAATTCGCTTCTATCTTGAGTAAGAAAAAGAAAATTCGGCCAGCTATGGAAATAATAATAAAAATAATAATTTTTATTGAGGAGATCAATTTCACTGTTAGGTGATTTACAAAAGAGTCCTCAAAAATTAAAATAAAACAAAAAGGAAAAATATAGACTAAAATATGAATATATAAAAACTAGACTAAAAACTAATTACATTTCATTAACATTTCTTAACGCTCTTTTAAAACTAGCTAATGATGGACTTTGTCTGATTGAAAGGTCTAATTTATTCCAATTGTTTGAGGCAAAATTTGTCGAAGACTAATGTCCCCAATTCCTACTAGATGCACTCTTATGGATATTGTTTTTACATCTTGTATTATAATCGTGTTTGTCTTTATTCAATTCTATTTTAAAACTATAAGACATTTTGTCTCACTCAAAATTCTACCAAGCCTCGTCCTTGTCTGTGCCTAGTACCATTAGCTCCTTAAGACTGGCATTGCCTCGCTTTACAGCTTGCCAAAAGTAGGCAAAGTCTTCTTTTTTCTGAATTCTATGGAACATAATTGGTCCTGGGAACCATGGATGCTTTAGTGTATCCCGATCGAGAATACTTAGCTGCTTGTATGTGGTCTGCGTTAATAGGTATTCCGCAATATTGAACGTAGTGTCTACACACAACGGACTCATAACTGATTTGTTCGCCTTACTCGTACAAAACCTTTCAACGTCTTTTAGTGTTTGATGAAGATAACCGACCACTCCCACCTGTTTCCCATGGCGCACCAACAACTCTTGAATAAATGACTGGTTTTTGTCGCAGATGTCTGGGTTGACATTGCAGGACTGCTCAAGTAACTCGAAGATAATATCGGATATAGCATCGGTGTCTTCTCTGTTTTTGTTCATGCCATAGTTATGCCAGTAGTTTGAAACTTACTTTGGATCTTTTATAACCGAGGATTCTGTGTATGACGCGAGAAGATCTTCTGTATCCTGCATCTCTTGGCACACTAATCAGGGTGCACGATATTCTTTTTTTGCTTGGTCCTTGTAAGACTGCTTAAGTGAGTGCTCCCTTGGGCGGAAATCGGATGCGTTACGTTTGGCATTGCTATGCTTTTCACCAACGATTGGGACCGCACGGCCAGTGTTAAAATAAAAATGTACCACAATGTTAGGGCAGGAAAGACGGCATTTCTTCATGTCTCTCATAACAGGGTACAACCTGCTATACACCTCCAGCGGCATCACCCATGTGATGCATCATGTGAATGCTGTTTGGTAGGCCTCCAGAGTAGCTTTGTGGACAGCTTTCTTACGAATTACGGTGAATATCTTCTTTGTATTTGCGTCCTTGGTTTCTCAAACAAGACCTTGCCGTTTTCTGTAACTCCCAGAAACCACTTTTTCAGCGCTGTTCTTGACTACTGTTACTTCACAGCTGAACACTAATTAACCCCCTTCTCCCGTTTCCAATTCATAAAACCTTGTGCTCTCTTTTTTGTTGTATGCACCAGGAGTATCGTCAGCATCTAGATCCTTGGGGTGCTTCAAATTGGTCACATTCTGGTTCACAATGAAGGTGGCTGTGTCCTTAATTCGCACAGGCTTTCGGGTGACAAGACGGTCAACAGGAACATCCTTCTTAAGACAAATGTGAAATAATCTTTGAATGTCTGGATTTTGTTTACTGTATATTGGTAGTTTTTTATCGTTATGGTAAAAGGTCAGAGCGGGCAAGGATAACTCTGGATCTGAGGTTATCGAATCACTTCCATCCTCTACCTTCACCTCCTCTTCTTCAGAACTGAATTCTCCCTCCAATTCACCAGAGTTGTCAGAATCAGCATATTCGCTATTCTTTCTGAATAAAGAGCGCTTTGCATCATTCACCATCGGAACATCTTGATCATCGGAACCGGTTATGTCAATACAGACAACATGTGGCGATTTGGCTTGTAACTTTTTACGTGCTCCTTCCTCTAGTTTCTTAGGGGTGGTGCCCTTGCATTTCTTGGTCAATTCTGCTGCTATGTTAATGAAACAAAAGAACTGATCAGATGTTAACTAAACGACACGTAAAATTACATAATATAATAAATAAATAAAAATAAATAAATAAATGAATAAATAATTAAGTAAATAAATAAGTAAATAAGTAAATAAATAAATTCATAAATAAGTACATAAATACATAAATAAATGAATAAATAAATAAATAGATAAATAAAGTTTTAGGGAGGTCAAAAGGGGTCCGGGTCTTAATTGAACAACACGTATTTCGGGGCATCAAATACAATTAGAGAATAACAGATTCCAGTTCAGGACATACAAAAATGAAGTGAGAGAAAATACAGCTAATGGTCTGGCTAGTGGTCTTGTAAGTTGAGAGCTAAAAGCAAAAACAAAGGAGAATTGAATAAGACTAGCAAAAATAGAACAAAACATTCTAAATGTCCTAAAATCGTCTGAACTATGTACATAAAACTATGCGTAAGTATGCTAACTAGTGCAGATGGTACTACTTTGAAAATGGGCAAAACGACATTTTTAGCCTTTCAGATAGATCAATAGTAAACCTTTAAAAGAGTGAAAATCAAATTGGGATTGCTCGTGTTCTGAACGGGATTTCAAAACAGAAGAATTTTGCCAGAGATAAAATAATTCAACATGTCCTTTTATTTTGACAGTTTGAGCAGTCTCGTTAGGTTAGCTGCAACTGCAGAAGCAGCAACCCTTGGGTTCCTTGAATTGGGCCTTCTACTTTTTTGTGAATATCTATTAGATTAACTTTTATTCATTTTTTCTTTTCCCATCTATATTTTTGAAAAAGCTAATCCAAATAGTATTGCTCGATTGTGTTTCGCCTTGCAAATATTTCAAAAACTAGGAATAGTTCTCACTACAGCTGCCTCCGCCTTTACTAAAATGTGATTCTTTGTATGGTTATTTAATTTAATCCGTGAAATAGTTACTGGGACGCAAAAAAGTGCTTGACTTCAAACAAAACAAAATTAACACAGTTCTTTTTATTTACTTCAGTGAAATTACCAAATAAAAATTAAACAGCGATTTAGAAAATTTAAATTAATAAGCTTTTCAGTGATTATAGGTTTCTAGAGTTTTGAAGCGAAATAGATCCGCTCCTTTAACTAATCAAAGGAAAGCCAATGGCTACGAATGGATAAGGATGTCTAAATATACTAATATAGACCGGGGTTGAACTGTTTAATGTGTTATTAAAATGATTTATCATATTTTTGTTAATTGAGTGTAACAAGATTCCTTTAGAGTTTACA
>JAOBAY020049172.1:0-13434 GCA_025331085.2 Zoanthus sociatus
GTAAGATAGGGTTAAAATATCCAAATATATCTCTCCTTTCAATCAAAACTCTAAAAAGTTGAAATGTGCTTACAATGGGTTTCTTGTTACCAATTAAATAGATAGCAATAATTATTAGAGTACAAAGAAGATAGCAGCTGGTTGTTGAAAGAATTTGCATTACCACATAATAACGGTCACGTTTGCGAGTTGCTAGTCTCTTTTTGTTCAGTGATTGAATAAGATTTACCTTCCAATGACCTCGAGGTTTCTATTTAAAAATAGATTGTGACCATTCAGTTTATCTAGCCAGCCTGAATATCAAATATCGGTTTTTTTGATCCATGTAACAGAATCCACAGAGGATCTGAATTCTGACCCGCTGGATTATGGATTCCACTCTTGTATTATGGATTCCAACAATCAAATTTTGCTGAATTATGGGCTCCAGATTCTGTTACATGGGTCGAATTTTTGATACAACTGGCTTACATTAAGGAGTGCACCGTATACGTGTAAGGCCTTTTGGTTTCTATAAATTGTGTCAATGAAAACAACTTTTGCTCCTTACAATGTCTTCAATTAATCTTATTGAGTTTTACTGAATCATGGATGCACTGAAAAACTACAGTCAAGTTCTTTAATTGCACTTCTGTTTGCGTATTTAAATTTCACTTGTTTTATTAAATTATTATTTTATTATCTTAGCTTTTGGTGTTTCTCTCTTAGTTTATGTGGCGTATCGTGAAAAATTGTATTGTTAAAACCCACATGCACTTCGAAACTGTGAGTCTTTCTGTAAGATAAATCGTCTTCCAGTTTCTATTGCCGTGCTGTTCTGTGACTGTCTATCCATAATGGCAACAATAACAATTATTTCCAACCTTGCCAAGCGATCTATGGGCAATCAGTTACTGTTCCTAAGGCTTTACTTTTAGTTTAGTTGAAATCGGTTTGTTAAGATTTGAGTGCATATGTATTTAAAGAACCTGTCCTCTTCCTTCTCTAGATTATTGATGATGAAACTGAAGACTTATCAAAGCTACGTCTTGAAAAACAGGCCAAGAAATCAAGAATGGATGAAAAAGTAAGTTTTGGCAGTTTGATAGTGTTCCAGTTATGTTACCTTGAGGAGCTCTTTACATTATAATACTATAATTGACCATTTATTGTTTATGATACCGTTGTTCCTAGATTATTTTGAAAAAAGCTTCACGTTAATGTAACTGCTCAGACCAGCAGACACTGACTATAATATTTGTACGTGCAAATCCCAGAACAAAAATTAGTCAAAAAAAGCTATTTTTACGTTAACTGCCTTTACTAATTAATCAATTTTCAAAATTTTTCAAATTATATTTTCTCATGGACAACGCTTGTCGTAAAAGCAGCTTTCAAAATTTAAAAAATTCTTTGCAAATGCTATTTTGGTTCTTGAGATATATCATGTGAAACGTTTACCAGAAGTTAACAAATAGGTTGGCGGTGTTATTTCAAGTGCGTTTTTCGCGAAACAAATTTCAACACAACGTGCGACAATATAAAAAATTACAACTCAATCAGATTTTCACCTATCGCCACAAAATTTGACACAATGATAGTTTATACCATGAACTCCAAAACCGTGTCAGGAAATTTGAAAATTCAGTTTACTTTTCTTTTTATAAAGTTAATTCTAAGCATATATGTCTTCGAAATGTAAAAACTTGTTGAATCACTTCTAGAAATTTAATGTTGTGTTTAATCTATTTTTTTACATAACCATTTGTTTATATGTTTAGAAAAGTTATTGATTACTTTTAATGATTCTTTAATTTGCTCTTCGCAGATAAACAGTTGTCTATATTTAAATAAACGCTCCTTGAGAAGAATAACTTGTCAAGAGGTGCCAAAAAAGAGATGATTAATATCTATAGTCAAAGGCATTTATAGCCCAGTCTTTCACATATTTTTCGTTTTACTGAGAATCCTTTATTTGATTTTGGACAGGACGTTGAGATCAGGGAAATCAGGAAAGCTCTAAATAGCCACACAAAGGAAATATCAATTTTGCAGAGACAAGTTACAACAATGGTAACCTTCAATTCTAAAGCGAATTCTTTGTTAATTGTTATATCCAAGTTGAGTCTAATCTTACCCTTTTAACAAGACCTCTCACCAATCTTGACACTGCTCCATCGTTTGCATTTGTTTTCCTAGGAAACTCAACTTGAACAAAAGAAGTCCGATCGTCACAGTCTTCTTAAGTCCTGCAAGGTAGAGACATTTGAAAATCGTAATCTTTGAAATCTAAATGCTTTGCCGTTTTAAGTTACTCTGTATTCAATTAAATCAGTCTCTTGTTGAGGTGATGTTTTAAAATCAAATTTTTCAACTTACGTATCTTCCACACTAAATTTTAAAAGTGTTTAAAACTCCAGTGTTTCTCACCTCTGTGCGTTTGTTAGCAATCAGTAAAATCCGCTCAATACAGCTTTTCACTGATCACGACATCAGGTTACTTTTTCTATCCTTTTATACACTAGATCTCCTCCTAACAGTTTTGCAGCTATTATAGATACGTCAACTAGAATGTCCAGAGTATCAACAGGAATTACTTTCTTTCTATTAGATGGAAGACATCCAGATTCCTATGACACGAGGTACTATGGGTGATATTGACTTAGGAGATTCATCTGCATCTCAAACGGACAGCCAGCCAGATGACAACAGCATGGAGGTGGATGATACATCCAGCAGTCAGGTGAGAATATCCATTCCCTCCCTTGATGATGTGCACTGTTGGATGATACCTCCGGTAGCCAGGTGAGAATATCCATTCCCTCCCTTGATGGTGTGTGCACTGTTGGATGATACATCCAGTAGTCAGGTGAGAATATCCATTCCCTCCCTTGACGATGTGCACTGTTGGGTGATACATCCAGTAGTCAGGTGAGAATATCCATCCCCTCCCTTGACGGTGTGCACTGTTGGATTATACATCCAGTAGTCAGGTGAGAATATCCATTCCCTTCCTTGACGATGTGCGCTGTTAAACAAGGAAAACCTTCCTAAGCAGCCTGAACACTAAATGCAAAGTGATTACTTATCGCATTAGATCTAAATGATTTGTGTTTATCTTAGGCTTCAAGAATGATATCCGAACGGGAGGCCAACATTACCATTGATTATACATTACTCAGCAGAGACTTAAAAAAGGTAAGTTTCTCAGGTTAATTTTTCTATTCGCTTCCTCTGTTACTAATAATTTTCTAATAAAGAGTTTGTGATAGTTAAATTTCTCAAGAATTTTTGTCCCTCCTGTTGTACAGATTGACGACCCAGCTGAAATCAGGAATATATCAAATGATCTGACAGCCAAAATTAGTAGACTACAGAGTACTGTCCAAAGGATCCAAGCTCCCAACATGAAAGCAATCGAAAAGTAAATTGCGGTTTAATTCTTCCAAAGCTGTTTATTAGGCCATTAGAGGCCATGTTGTATCATGTAGTAGGACATTTTCATCAGCTCTTAATTATTTTCTTTATTTTATCAGGTTAGATAGCGTCTCGGGGAGGCTACAGGAGACCAATGAAGAGTTTGAACAAGCACGAAAAAAAGCCAAACAAGCCAAGATTGACTTTGAGTTTGTTAAAAAGCAAAGGTCGTTACATGATTATTTGACTTACATTTATTAACCCTGTTGTAAGGACGATGTCATAATATTCTTTTTGGTTACAGATATGAATTGTTTATGAAGGCATTTGAGCACATATCTACAGAAATTGACGGTATTTATAAGGTTGGTAACCTTTTTTTTACTGTAAATTAGCCGTCTTTTGTAGAAGGATTTGTCGACGGTCTTGCTTCAGTGAAACTTGTTTCCCTGTGACAAACCCTAATCGATAGTATGTTGGAGCTTATCTGCATGTTACTTTGTTTATCCTTTATTAGAGTCTAGCCGATAATCCCAGTGCACAAGCGTTCCTCGGTCCACAAGATCCAGAGGTAAGATTTATATTATTAGACAACTTACCTGAGAAGATTTTGATGAAGGTTTGCAATTAAAGAATACTTAAATTTGTGGATCATTGACTAATAATGACATATAATGTTTCTGTGAAAACTACCTCAACCTATCTGAAAGACGTGATTTGTAAAAAATAAAACACATGGATGAAATTTCTTTCAAATAGCGTTCCATTTTGTAAAAATATGCCGTTAACCAACCCGTCATCAAGCGGGTGATTTGGTTATTGAAGTGATCTTGTATGGAAAGTATAATAACCTTTAAAGCTGTACACTGTAGAGAAAATAATTTTTTAATCATTTGCAGTATACTTTAGAAATCCTGGAACTTTGAGTAGATCCCTCTCTAAGCCTGTTTTGAAATAATAGACTCTGCTGCCACACAATTTCAACTAAAACTTAAGGAATCTATGTACATCAGCTGGGAAAATCCTATTATTTTCAAGTTGAACATGCCAACTTAACCCTCATAAGCAGGGCTTTCAGAATGTTTTGAACTAAATGGTTACTCCAAAAAAGTAGGCGGCAGATGTGACATCCATCATCTCATGAACCTTTTAAGGGATTATGTTCAGCAAATCAAATGCAAATCCAAAACAAAATACTCTTACTTTTAATTAAAGCTCAATCTTACAAAATCGGCAAATTGTTGAACGTTTTATACCTTACATCAGGAAAAAGTAGCCGACGATGAAACTTGAACTAGCCGGCAGAGCTCTGGCAGTCGCCAGCTTGTTCTGAAAGCTCTGCATAAGCAATTCTGTTTTCGCTGTCCACATATTAAGTATGTATATGTACATAACATGACTTACAAATTAAAAAGTTTCGTAATTTTGTTCAGTAATTCATCAAAGCTGGCGTGTTAATGCAGCTGCTAAGATCCTTTGGCTTATTGTCTTTAATTGGTCAGTTTGATCCGCTATTTTCCCAAGATTTGAGGCAATGTGCAACCATCTTTTCCGCCAAAACTAAGTCAGCTTTCCATCCTTTCGGGTTAGGAGAATGAGTACCAGCAAAAATTGACAAAGCTCCTCCATCTTCGTTCGCGATCTTGGATAGCTGCGAATGGTGTCATGCTCAACCTAAGTTAAAACTGTAACTATAAACTATAACATGTAAAAGTAACACTGTAACTAAATGTATTAATACTGCAGCTGCTTTTCAATGAGGACCTATAGTTCGTCATTCAGGATATTTGTGCTTTGAAGTTTGTAAATACTTTCAAATGCTCTTAGTTAGTTTACCAAGCTGTTGTAAAACCATTCGTGAGCCTGATTTAAGTCCGTACAGCCGTAAACTAATTGAAACAAGACCCACAGTAGTGTGATTGCCGGGCTTCTGAACCCCTAGCTCAGATAAATAAAAAATAATGAATAGAAAGAGTAGATGGAAAGCTGACATCATAGCAGATCTCATGTTAGAAGATTTCAAGCAACTACTGAGAATGTTTCCGATGAATAAAATGCTCGCTGGAACCCTTTTTTGTCAAACTTTGTTTTGATTGAGAACACTTCCTGTTGTGCCGCTTTTGGGTTTGTGATAGACTGAAAAAGTCTCTTCCTTCACCTGAAGATCTAGAATCCAAGCGCGTTCATCATATGGGAAACTGGAAAGAGGAAATATACACGTGAACGGGACCAAAAAGGAATGGGGGCGAAGGGCTGAAGGAAGAGACTGTTTCCTTTCCATACTTCAAATCCGTTCAACAATTTTCCGTTCCTTAGGAAACAGAAAATTCCCATTGGTCAGTTTTTCACAGGAACTGTCAATCACATTCAACAGAAACAGTAGACCTTGTCTGGGGCTTGGAAAGTTGAAAATGAAGTTAGTGCAATATCTTGTGAGAAATTATCTGGATTTGTGTTAAAAGGGGAAAAAAGCATTTATGCCTTGTAAAAGGAGTAGATTTGTTCGCGGTGCTTCCCACTGGATTTGATAAAAGTGTAATTTACAAGCTATTTGTGGAGCGGAAGAGAAGGAAAGTGCGACCACTGTTGTATCTCCGCTTGCTGAACATTTTACTTCGAGCAAGTTTGATCTTTCTGCAGTGGAAAATTTTACAATATTTACACATTAGAAGAAGAAGTTTTACAACCGGAGTGAGTTTGTTTAAATATTAACGATGGCTGCAAGTTTCGAAAAGCACTTTTGGTCTTGTCGTGTCGAGCAAAAAAATGACAGCTTTGTGTCTGTTTTCGTCTCAAAATCAAAACATATATGCGCAGTAGAAATTTTAAAAGAGTTTTTTACACAGGAAAAATTACAATTTAAGTCAATTGTCAAATGTTGATTAACTTTGCAATTTCGATCAAAAAATTTAGTTATAGTTTTACTGTCTACAATATTTCGTGCAATCTCGGATTTATGAAATGAATTACATGTTTTTGTCATTGTAAAAGCTAAACTAAAAATAAATGCCAAATGAGCAAAATACATCAAATTAAAAACCAAAGTAAAATATGTTAGTAAAAATTACCCTCATTTTAATACTAATTCAACAAATTTTTATTCAAAGATAAAGTATATAACAAATGTAAGTCAATTTACCCACAGTCAGCACTTCACGGAAACTTTTATGTTGATCCGATCTTATCATGTTAATTAAGTTTCAAAAATATTTTGCAATGTTGAACAAATCCATAATTTTGTTTTCTTGGTTTAAAAAATTCTGTTTGTATAAAACATAAAAAGAGGCTTAACGTTAAATATAACAATTTTATTTAAATTCAGATTCGAAGTAATAACTTGCGTGTCGATCTGCCAAAACCACCTGGACTATCGTAAGCCGACATGATTCTTGCAAATTATTTCTGCTCAGTAAGTACAAATGCTAAATTATGTCATAATAAGAAAACATTTCAAATAATTTCAATAAAGGTCCAATATTTTTAGTAGAACTGTGTGGTAGGATTAGGAACAATATTAATCACGATCAATAGAAATGGGAACTAAACTATCTCTATACGAAACAACTCCAATTTCTCAAACATGCGGTGCCAAACAATATTTTCTCTTTTTCCAAAGATGAAGGGAGCCATAAAACACATAATACAAGGATTATTTGAAGTTTCACCTTAAACTTCTGAGATCAAATGTCCAAACTGCTTAACTAATCTTGACTCTGGTTTCAAACTCATTTGTTGTCATTTAAATTCGTGTCGTCGTGGTTTAGTGGTTTAATTTCCCTGTTTTCAAATTCTTCCTCTTTAGATTTGGCTTCAACTCAGACTACATTTCCTTGCCCATTCTAAACAATTCGATTGATTAAGAAAATTGATTGTCCTAATTCAGAGACCTCACCGCACACCATTGCAATGTCTGCTTTTGATGGATTGTGACAGCTCCTGTGAAAATTGACCAATGGGAATTTTCCGTTTCCTGAGGAACGGAAAATTGTTGAACGGATTTGAAGTATGGAAAGGAGACAGTCTCTCCCTTCAGCCCCTTGCCCCCATTCCTTTTTGTTCCCGTCCGCGCGTTTATTTCCTCCTCCCAGTGTCCCATATGATGAACATGCTCGGATTCTAGATCTCACGGCGAAGGAAGAGACTGTTTTACAGTCTAGGTTTGTGAGGGCACACAGTGTACCTCCGCCTTCCGTTTACCTGGGTAATAATATATTATCAAATAGCAAAAAAAAATTGCCTTAAAGTTTAAGTTGGGTAGGAAACGAAAATCTTTAGAGTAACATGATATTTCTATTGTGAAAGTAGGTGAACAAATAAGAATCAGGAAAATTTATTAGTACATAGTTAAAATGGCACAGTGAGAGTAAAATATAGAAATCACGAAAAGATTAAAAATGGAACTCAAAATTAACATGAGGAGTATATTGGTGCAAATAGCAAAACATTCAATGAAATTGGTCAGAAGTTGAAACTCGAATCGTTAAAAGTTTAACATCTTAACTTGTTCTCGAATTATTCAACAGTACTTCGGGAAGTAAGTTAAACTAGTAGTAGCTATCACTAATGCCAACGAGCAAGATAACTTTTTGAAGATTTTTTGAAACCTCGTAAATTTGTATCACAACGACATAAGTTACGGTTAAAAATTCCAATATATATAAAATGTTTTCTGGTTAAAAATCTTAATTATTATAAGCTTTCGACTGTTCTACAACAGCCCTCATTAGATGAAAATGAAAAAAAAGTCGCTGATATAAATATAAAAATTGAGGTGAGATAAAGATTATAAATACAGCTCAAAAATGAACGCGAAAAAAACGTTTTGATTCCTTTAGTATCTCTCCAAATAAAGGTGCTGTTACACCATCCAACTTTTAACGCGACTTTTCGCGCAACGATGTATCCTTAAAAGTTGACTGTCGCGTAACATGGTACTGGAGCCGACATTTCACGAAATATTTTGCTCAGCAACCCGTTGCAAGTTCTTGAAATGGTTTCAAACGTTTTTAACATAAAGTGACGAATGTTGAGAAAGTTGGCTTGTGTAACATGTCACACCAACCTTTAACACAGCATCGTTGTCGAAAAAGTCACGTTAAAAGTTGGACTGTGTAACACCATCTTAAAGAAAACACAACTCCGCCACATGCACTTCTCCAATTTGCTGAGGAACCACGCCGCCTAGCACTACATACATCTTTAGCGCACTCTCATTGACTGCAGTTTTGATGTAGTTCTTAGTGCACCTCCGATTAGCTGAATGATCCTTACACTACATCTCTTAAAAGCACTCGAGATTTGTATTGCCTGAATACTATCCTCGCACATCTCTATAATGCTGCCGCCTCGCCAGCCTCGCGTGTTTGCTCGGCTGGCTAGTTGGCAATACACATAATTCTATTAACTCAACCAGTTCTCTGCAAGCCAACAAAAGAATCCTCGATTGTCTTTAATTCCTCTTTGTGTGTTTGTTACACGGGAAATTACTTTAGTGTATACTTTGATAAATGACAACTTTCGATGAAGTAAAAGCTCAAAAACATTTTATTGACTCGTACATTTGTTCTGAATTTGTTGAAGGCTGTCGTTTTCAAGCCAGAACTAAACACAGCAGTGTAAACCACGGTCGTGCGATATTGACAGACATGTGGAAATCACATAATCAATTTTGACTGATCGTGCTCCCGGATTATTTTATTTTTAACGAAAATTTGATATTGAATTATTTTAGATGTTTAAAATCAAGGATTTTTAAAATTACATATAAAACCAGCAAATGTCATAAATGGACCGCTGCGTCGGTGTTTCTACAGAAATAGTTTTTTTAAAAAAATAGATAAGTTATACACCATAGTGGAAATGATTTTTTTACTGACGTTTCGGACTGGAGTCCTTAGTCAGAGTGATCAAAAGTGATATCTGAGGAATTGTGAAAAAAAGCTTTGAGACGAGCGCGACGAAAAACGTTTTCAGTGTCTTTTTTAGCTTGAAATTTGTCGGACTGTTTGGCGACGGGAATGAAATTCAAGCCTTTGCTTAAAACAGACATTTCAGATTAAGAAAGGGCAAGGTCCTCCGGAATAGTAACAACAGACTGTTTACAGGGATTAGAGTGTTCAACAGATGGAGTAGTGTTCTGAACGACTGCGGGGTTGACATCGTGCGCAATAGGATTATAATTACAAACATTGTTGACAACTAAATCATTACATACTTGAATTTCATGGACATTATTAACTTTATCATCATGAACATTATCTACACGAGCATTATTAACCTCAACTTCATTAACATTATTATTGTTATTATGTACTTTTAATAGTTCATTGACATTATTAATAAGACATTTAATTTTTTTACTTTTAACCTCATTTACATGCTTATACAAATTAGTGTTAAGATGATGGATATGACGACGGATAGAAGTAACTAACATTTGAAAGATTAACAAGACAATTAGTTATAGCGCGAGACAGAGCATCGCACTTGCTGCACATGGCCCGAATTGTGGAATGCATAACAGCTAGTGCGGGAAAAATAATGCTGAAGAAACATCAGAAAAATACTTAGTAGAATCAATACCAAAATTAGAAGGACAAAACTTAGCACGAAAACCAATGGGAATAACTTTTGCTTGAAGACAATGGCCTTTTGAAGTCTTTCAAAGATTTTGAATTTTTTATTTTAATAAGTAAGTTCAATATTAAAACGTTTTGCTGCCGCACGAGAAAAAGATGTTTTACGTGATTGGGAGGCTTTTATATGTATATTCCTACATCTTGTATTATAGTTACGTACCTTTCAATTTTGATAAAACAGGTCTGATAAGAATACTATCATCTAAAACCCATTTATAAAGTGGAAAGCTTGAAACCATTTCTTAAAAGACCGCCTTTCTGTAAGAGGCAACTATCCTAGTTTATCAAAAGTTTTTCAGAGCTTATTTCAACTATTTTAGGTTTAAGAATAATACTAGCTCCACGTTTTTGCACTCTAAAAGTCTCTCTAAGTTGGTTTTATCTGCATTGGTCCAGACGATGTTACAGTATCCTTATAAAGGTTGTATAGTCGATATATGTAATTGTTTACATACCTCAATGGTAATGGAGCCTAAAATCTACTTAAAATTCCTAGCCTAACAAAAGGAACAATTTACAACTCTTGCAAACTATATCTTCTAGAAAGTCACATATATAGAGCGTAGTTCAGTTTCAATCTGGGCTGATTAAAGTGAGCAAAGGCTGGAACCTAAGTGATATATACAGTATTCTAGGATATTACAGAGCCTATAGGGTCAATGTGTTCAGGCCAGTTCGAAAGAAAAGTTGTTGAATGGGTAATACATTGTTCAGTGGCGTTGCAAGTTGCTACGATATCGATGTATTGCTAAAAGTAGACACGAGAGACAAGTTGCTGAGACAATTGCACAAAGTAACTTGGCCATTAGTCAAAGAACAAGCGGCGAAGAATATACCCAGGTTACCCGTTGAACAGCACTAAACCAAAACACTGTTCTCCAGAATGATTACTATTAGAACTAGATAAACAGAACTATTAAAAACGTTTACTTTTTTTAAAAAAACACAAGTTCTAGAATTTCGTTGTCTGCTGTCTAGATACGTCACGTTTCATCTTCTATGGAAACTTTTCTTCAGTATTGAAAAAGGCTGTAACTCTTAATGAAAGTTGAATAACGTCGTTCTTCTCACGGAACCTTTCCTACTGCTATCTCCAACGTTTTTCACCTACCCTGTCTTGCTGTCCCAACAGAAGCATTCCACCCCTTACCCCTATCCTCATAAAATCTTGTTCCACTTGCCCCATCCCCCTGCTATCGCCTTGAAATTATTCTGCTTGCCCCTTCACCTTGCTGTCGCCACGGGCTCATCCGAGATTTAGGGAAGAAACCTCCAATGGATGGACAGATATTGTTTTTTCCTTTTAACATTGTTAGCCGTTCATGGATGTTTAAACAGTGCAAGAGTCTCGTCTTTCCCACACGGTCTTCCACATTTGACTGACATTCTTAAATAATCGTAAAACTATCTATCCGAGGAAGGTTGGTTAAACGTGGTTTAAACGCAGTTTAGTGGCGCGCGAGTATAGTGTGAATGGATACCTTGTTTAATTAAACACATGTTAACCATGTTTGAGGTCTGGTGTAAATGGGGCATTAGCAAACATTAAATATTGATTTTCCCTGTAGTTGTTTAAAAAAATCTGACGATGATGTTAATAAAACAGTTTATACTCAATTGTAGGAGCCCTACCTTGCTGGAATCGACTACAATTGTGTTGCGCCAGGAAAAAGGTTTGTTCGTTGACTGTAATTATTTCTATTTTAAACTTAATGCTTAGGTTATGTTTTGGTTCTTGGTGTTGATGGCACCAAAATTTAAACCAATGAAAAGAAAGATATAAATTATTATAACCCTATTATGGGAGTATTGTATACATAGTTTTGATCCGAACTTTTGTATTTGTTTTCCAAGTTTTGCTTTCAAAACTAGTACATTGTAAAATGAAAATAATTTACGAAGAAATATGTGTGATGTTGTTAGAGAAAAATGATAAAAATACGTTTGCTTCCTTCTGGTTTTGTAAAAAAAAAACACAAAAAGAAAGCACCCCAGTGCTTAACGTGAAATCTATTTCACTGTTTTCACTGTCTTAATTACTCAAAAACGAAGTAGTAGACGTGAAAAAAGGTTTACATGCATTCATCATAAAGAGAACTTCATTCAGAGAACAAAAAAGCCTATCGGGCGCTCGAAGCGATGATTAAACCGCATAGACGTAGTCTATATAGAATGAGAAGAACTCAACTAGTAACTGAAGTGTTCTCATACATCCACAAGACAGTAAGGCTGCTTGATTAAATGATACATCGCTGTTTTGTCAATGAAACATGATCTTGATTTTCTCAATAATTTGAAATCTAGCAAATGTTAAATATTTGTAAATAGTACATATTTTGAAGAACATTTGTAGTTTATGTATATTTTGTTGTTTTTCTTTCGGAGAAATTAGCTTTTATATAGCTACTCTTAAAATTCGAGAAAAAATAAAGTTTATGTATGTATGTATGTATGTATGTATGTACGTATGTTTGGCGGTATGTATGGTAGTCCATTTCAAAAAATGAAACAGAAAAGCCAAACACAAACGTCGCAAAATCCATCAGCTTTACACAAGAAACTCAAACTTCAAAGTTGGTTGAAAGGTACAAAAGTTTGGACGTGAGCCAGAAAGGCCGCCGCATCACTTGAGTCTATATTCTGTTAAATGGCAACTTTTAGCTGAAGTAAAAGTTAATAAAACAAATGTTCTACTCACGTATTATTAGATATGAGGAAAATGATCGTCTTGGGACTTTGCGCCGCATCGGTCCGACGTACGTTTGTAAAATAATCAAGAGTTAGATAGCAAACAGGCGTCAGGTCAGCAAATTGTATGC
Source organism: Zoanthus sociatus (assembly GCA_025331085.2). Lineage (NCBI taxonomy): Eukaryota > Metazoa > Cnidaria > Anthozoa > Zoantharia > Zoanthidae > Zoanthus > Zoanthus sociatus. The sequence goes on from JAOBAY020049172.1 coordinate 12,854, forward strand.
ATTTCACTCTTGTATAACCATTTATAAATATTTTCCCACGTTTTGAAGTCTGCAAAAGAATGCGTTCATGAACCAAGAGGACAAATATCGAGACACTTTTGCAAAGGAAAGTTAAACTTTATAATTATTTGAAGTCTAACAAATAATCATTTTCAAAAAACAAGCATGTATAATAGCCTACTGTCATCAGGTTCCGTGGTGCATAAGTAAATGTTTGGCCGTGTTAGTTTCTACTGTTGGCACTGTGCAGATGATAAGAGTAATTAGGGGACATGATGATGAGAAAAGCTTTTTCCCAATGGAAATACAGCGCCATCTTTAATTTGATCTCTTAATGTGTCTAGGAGAAGAACTGTTTGCAGTGTTCATTGTTGTAATATTTAAATACTTGTGTATGCGTGTGAAGAGATGTTAGCGAGAGGCGAGTGTTGTTTGAAGTACTGTTTTTATTGTGACGAAAGGCCTTATAAGGCCTCTCGTCATAATGTCATCGGTTTGAATGAGTGAGTGAGTGAGTGAGTTGTAACCATTTCAATTGAGGCAGGCGTTCCTAGCGGTTATTCAAACACGTGATCGTCGTC
>JAOBAY020049198.1:0-13433 GCA_025331085.2 Zoanthus sociatus
GTGGAATTCGAGACGAACCTAAAATGTTTTAAAAACCAACTTGTTGAATTCGAGACGAACCTAAAATGTTTTAAAAACCAACTTGTGGAATTCGAGACGAACCTAAAATGTCCAACGGGGCAATTTCTCCCCGGGAATCCAAAAAATTTTAAACTCATTAAAAAGAGAAAAACATAGTTGAGCAATCGTATTTTTTTTTCTGAAACCGAAGCAAAAATATCAGCAAAAACATCAGGTCCCAAAACGTTCTTTTTATTCAAAAATCACATGATCAGCAACCGCGAAACGTGTGCTTGCATCACACAATACAGAGGTCATACGATATAACGAACGGAGAATTTTCTTTTCAATCAGCCTGTTTGAACATTGCTTTCATCTGAAGCTTTAAGTAACCAATCACATTTCACTGACGTCATTTCCGTTGTCACTCAAGGCATTACCTGAAAAGCTTTGCAGGGAAAGCAGCTTTTATCGGCCTTGACACTAAATTCGATCTAGAGTGGTGCACCTTGCCGGGACGCTTGTGTGGTAGCCGGGGCCAAAAGCTGAAAGTTTAAAGAACTTGCGCGCGGTGCTTAAGCTTGCTGGACCTAAAATGCTGTGCTGTAAAAACCAAAGGAAAAATCAGAAGCCCGAATTCGTGCCGCATCCGGACGGTGGTTGGGGCTGGTTTGTGTGCTTTGCAGCGTTCACGACTCAATTTATTGTCCTTGGGACCATGAATAACTTTGGTATTATCTACGTAGCGCTTCTGAAAGAATTTCCAGGAACTTCTACTTCTAGCGCTGGTAGGTTCAAATTATTTCTTCAATTGTTGTTTCGAATTCTTGCTTGCTATCAAAAATGCAAATTATCTGCTTGTTTTAAATATTGTCAAAACAACCACAAAACAAGCGAAATGTGTACTCTGTTGCAATATTGTACTTCTTGACGACTTTAGTCGTTATAAGAAAAATTTTAAATGTGCAAGTACATCCATCTTCTTTTTAAAAAACGCTAAAAAGCCGGATAACTCGACCTCTACCCCGCGGTGTCCCCTCTGCACTCGTTTCAAAAAAAATTGAGGTTTTTCCCTGACGAATCTTCCGGTCAAACCAATTCTTACAAAGCTCTGCAAAAACCTCGTATTTCTGATATTTTGTTAATAATGTTTGGGTTATGACTGACTTTAGTGTTTTTACACAATTAAAAAATTAATCAATTTTCTAGCGAACCGATAGGGTTTAGAGTTTCAGTTGAACTAGAACGCTTGAACACTTGTAACAACCGCAGTTCATTCGCAGGGAAGAGACAACCCACTGTGTTCTTGCTTTATCTTCCACCTCGTTGAATCTCAAAAATATTTTTAAATAAATCACTGTTTTATAGCAATGAAATATTGCTTGGTTGCAGATTTTAAACAGTTGGAAAATAATTTTAGAAAGAAGAAAGTAATATTTCACCAAAAATGCAAATGAGTCACGCGCTCTAATGTCAATACTCGTTTGACCGGTTTACAGTGGCGTTACTTCCAACTGGGACGGCAAGCAGTCGACTACAGGGAGAGAATTTTTTTTTTTAAAGCAAATAATTTTAAAACACGCTTCTTAAACCCTGCAAAAACGATATTTTTGAAATGATACACGCTTAACCGAGGTCGGCGCCAACAAAATTTATTAAGCGAGATATCAGTGTATATACTGTTATGAACTGATCTGTACTTTTAAAAACAAGTTTCTGTCAAAAGTTTTTCGTTTCTTTATTGTTAAGCAATATTATTGTCCTTTTGTTTCGTACAATGCTTATTCACTGTATGCTAACCGTTATTTAGCTGCTACTTCTTTTTGTGAAAAGAATACTTCAAAGTTCTGATTACAATTTCTGGTTAGCTTTAAAACTGAACTAAATTCAAAGGAACTCAACTGTACTCATTTCAAAGCGAGTCAATCAACAAAAAAAAATTATTGTATAAATATGTGAATGCTTTTGTTGTCCTGCTATATATTACACATTTTCCAAACTACTGAAATTCTTGTAAGAAAAATTACCCTGAAACTTTATTTATTAAACTTTAAGTTGAAAAGAAAAAGAAAATGGCGAAATTTTACATGACAATAAATTAAAACTGAAAGAACTAAGGTCTCAAAGCCAAAAGTGTGCGGGTGTGAACAAGCAACCAAAACAATACTTGAGAGAGAAAACAAAAACAAACGCTTCCTTTACTAAACAGTTTTGTGAGTTTTTGTTTCGGACGTGGTTAGCTTCTTAATCCCGAGTTATAAACTTTATGATTTCGTAAAAAGACATTATATTTCTCTTAGTCTTAATTTAGAAGTGAAACGTGCCCGATAAAAAGATTATTTTTTACGACAACGATTAAAACTTTGTAGCATAAACTCCTTTTCCTAATAATTTAACGAAATAATTTAGTTGGTAAATTCTTTTTACAAAAACTTTTAAAATATATAAGCAAAGCATTTTCATCCTAGTCAGACTTCATTCCATGGAGAATACCTCAGCTTTCGATTTAAGTTAGGACAGGAAATTAAAAGTACTCTGCTTCGGCTAATCAAAGGAAATAGAAGCTCGATTTTGACATTATGGGGAAATATTTACAGAAAACCTATCCGTGAAACACTACAAAGTAATGGGGCAAAAAATTGTAACCTCCATAAAGAAACCGGTAGTGCATTACAGGAAACCCCACACCGTATGATGGTGGCTCAAGATTTGTGGTCATATGCATGTGGCGCTGCAAATTTTCAAAGAAAACTTGGTCTTTTTTAAGAGTTAGATTGAATCAGCCAACATTTTACATTTGTTTATGATTGCAAACATATTTTCACCTTAAAAGATTTTCATTGGCAAAATAATTATGAATCTGGCGAAAAGACATTTTCTTTGTTCCCTGTATGCTTCTCCATTAGCTGTCAGTGTCAATTTGATATTTAAAGAAATAACTTATTCCGCCAAATAGTTTCAAGACCAAAATAGCCTGGTACTTACGAAGATCAGAACAAAGGTCGAGGGCCACTTCTTCTTGTCCTGTTTGGCACGGTTTATTTTTTTTTATCTACACTAGACGAAGGAGAGCTCTACGTGAGCACTTCAATGATCTCAAACTTCCTAGGAGAACTTTTCAGGTTTTACTTTTAGGTCGTTTGGTCAATTTCAAGTCTTTAAGACAGGAACGGCTGCAGTGTCTGTTAAGTAAAAGACCAACATTTGTTCAAATATTGTTTCAGTAATGTAATAGCATATTTTTAAAGCTTTAACCGTAGATTTTGAAAAAATGCTATGGGAACGTAAAGAAAGGTAGTATGTACACTTCAAATATACGAAAACAATTTTTAATCCAGACTTGTTTCGACATTGTCACTATGTCAATCATTTTAGGTTATATTTGAATTTGTAACAAATTTTCAAATTCTAATGAAGATAACATTGTGACAATGTGGAAACATGTCTAAATTAAAAATTGTGTTTTGTGAATTTGAAGTGTATAAAAATGCTAACAATCATAATTATTGATAAAAGCAAAAGCATAATAGCTGATAAATACAGTACATGTATAATTTTATAACCCCTATTGCTTAAACTGCATGTCTTCACGATTTTATAAGAACAACTTTATAAGAACAAGGAGGCTCAGATTGGCCGAAAATTATAAGAACAGTTTAAGAACAAGCTCAGGCTGAGGCTGAAAAAAGTGAAAATGTTTCTAGGAATGTGCACTGTAAAAACACAGAAGCATCGTTTCCCACTTACTATTATATTTACTATTGTCCCAAGTGCTACACATATTAGGGTAAAGGGTAAAGGGGTGGCTTGCTAATCGGCCTTTCTCGCAGCCAGAGGCTGAAATGCCAAGGATGCAGCTCAACGAGGTCGAACCGAAGCAGCTGTGCTGCCGTCTAGGTGCTCGACCCCAGGACATGATCCATACATGACCTCAGAGCACAGCACCACAGCCAGATTTAATCAGTTGGGAGCCGATTTTGCTGAGGGAGGAAAACTGGAGTACCCGGATAAAAACCCTCACGCAATACTAAAAGTTTTCAAATGATTAGCACTGGTTTTCAATGTCTTGTCTTTTTGTTTGGATGTTTTTCATTATTTCAAACCACTCACAGAAATACTGTAAGAGCAAATTAAAAAAAAACTGAGGCTGACCCGTACGAAAATGTTAGGCTGACAGTAGCGTGAACCGAGCGAAATTCTGGCCATAATGCATTTTAATTACCACAACAAGAGCGATACAGAGCCATACATCAAAAAATTTTCGTTCATCAGAAGTAGCGATACATTTGTCCCGCTGTTTTAAGGCCCGAATTCAGGCCTGAACTTTTTCTTCAACGCGTGAAGTATAGCGAAAGTAGTTCACCAATCTTTGAGACCTGTGTCGGGCCATTTTATCGCCCAAAATCAGGCCCGATATCAATAACTAATTATAATTCACGCGATCGAGTTGCTCGCTGAACTTAGGGTTTATAACTTAACTAACCGACATTTTAATTTCAGGAATAATGTTTTGTTGTTAAAAATTAGTTTAACTTAAATTCAGTGATTTTTGATGGCGTACGACATTAAATTTTTAGAGCAGATTCAACAAATTTTTACATTTCGTCTTCGAAGATGTAAATACTTAGAATTGACTTGATAAAAAAATAAAAAAACTAAAGTGAACTTCCTAATTTCCTGACATGGTTTTGGAGTTCATGACGTAAAATATCATTGTGCCAACTTTTGTGGCATGCCATCAATAGGTGAAAAAACTGATCGAATTGCAGTTTTTTTATATAGCCTCACGCAGTGTTAAAATTTGTTTTGAGACAAACGCATTTGAAATAACACCGCCAAATTGTATGTTTTTTTTTCCGGTAGCAGTTTCACTTGAATTTTTTTTTTTTACTTTGAAAGCTAATTTTAAGGACAATTAAACGTTTTTTTATTAAAAAATAAAATTTGATAATGTTTTGCGTAATTGTAGCGTAATTAAACTTAATTGAATAGCTTTCGACTTTTGCATGCTGGCCAGGGTTCTTCTACGGTAGTAAATCATTTACAATAAATGGTAAAACCACAGTAAAACGCGTAAGTTTAAAAGCACTTTTATTTACATTTATTACTTGTATTTACTATTCGGTCAAAACCTCGAGACGATTATTTGGAAATTCGCATACATAGGCAGATCTTGATGTGCTCTCATGCCCATCATTTATGTTAACATACATGCAGCAAGCAACAATGTCTTTAACCCCAATAACTACTCTTTCATCAAATTTGCACGGATTGACTGGCGTGATGTGTATACGAGGCTGGTATTTAGTCACGCATGAAATAGGGTATGCCATAGCAAGTGTTGACCCTTCATACTCAATAAAATGAGATACTTGTGCAAATTTAAAGAAGCCCTCACAAAAATATTTGATTGTGGAAGAATTACGACGCTGTAAACGTTTGTATGCTAGGCCGTAAATCTTTCCAGCGGATTTGATTTCCAATCTGTTAAAGCATTTGACCTTTTGCACGACAGGAAAGTGTTTTATGAATTTCTGTAGAGCTTGGCTTTCTTTATCGTCTAACATTTTAAAATAATATGATCCAATGGCGTAGACTTTAGGATAGATTTCGACCTTAAACTTTGGTCTAGGAGGATAAAGTAGATCACAGTATACCGTCTCGATTTCTGACCCAGCTGGTATGCACGATTCCCTTAGTTCTGGAATTCTTTGAGTTAAACAGACAGCTGTTAGAATTTGACTGTCAATAAATTGTGTTCCGTGAATTAATTTTAGAATAAATCCATTCTTATCCTCAAAAGCAAAGCAGCTATATGAGTAAAGTGGCCCCAAGTCCCTAACGTTTTTAGATAAATGAAGCAGTTGGTGAATGTTCATTGAACAATAACGTTGATCGTAAAGCTGAGCAAATAACTTACAAAATTTATTTAATAACTTGTCTGCTTCTGTCAGATCATATTCAGAAATAGATTCTTTTAAAAGCATGAAAATAGCATGGACAAGCAATGTATAATGTGCAAAATATGAATCTGGTAAAATGCCGTATAATGTTGGTAGCCCGTAAAATAATAAGAACGACAAAAGTTCACTGGCTTTCCAGTATTTCAGGTGTTCAGATACAGATCGCGGCAGTCTCTTTATATTAGTAGTTGGTGAAATTAGCTCCAGCCTTCTATCAAGCTCTGTTACTCTCTGATTAAAATTAAAAGTTTGACTTGATAAAGTAGGACTAAACCAAAGTGTAAGTAATTGTTTTTGTACTCCAAGTAATACGCCATGCATATAATCGATAGCTGTTCCTCTGACAACATCGAAGTTTTCAAGGGTACTGAGCCAGGATGGCCCTTTAACCCCATTTACCATGTATCTACGCATACCTTGTTGTTGGTTTTTCAGTGCCTTGGCAGCATCAGCGTTAACACTGCTTGATGTTCGTTCGGGACCAGATGGATTATCATGAAAATATGGGTACACCCAAGTGTGTCCACGGGGTCCTGTTTTAGCTGTTTGGCCAGGTTGCAGACACTTCCAACACCCATATTCTCCATTGAATTGCATGGCATTACAGAGTAAGCAACGAGCCGGTAGATCACTGGTGGTAGCAAGGAGAATTGCCTGGCATCGAAATGTTCCTCTTTCTGGAGCGGTAAAAATAACTCCAGATTCTAAAGATTTCAATGCTGCCAAATGTGGTTTCAAAAAGGTAGCCATGACTGGCTTTTTTTCACCAAACCAGAGGCCAGCAAAAATCATGTTTTCTCTGGCCATACGCCTTTGATATGGCAGTTCATTTATGACCAGATATATAGGCCAGATCGAAACTTTTGATGACTTAAATACTGGGACGCCATCTGTATTCAAGAGGAACGATATATTATCAGGGTTTGCCAAAATACCTTTATTAAACATTTCTTTGTAAAGTTGCCCATCGTAAATATCTTCAATGTTTTCGGAGTTCAGTTTCTGACGTCTAAATCTGTATTGAATGTCATTGTAAAAAGAATCTCTAGTAAAGAGTGTCCTCAACTGATCAACTAACGGAAGTTCAACAAAGTAAGATTTTGATCCTTTTGTTGTGAAGCTCTTTAAACAGGCACCATTACAACACACTTCACTTCCTGCTTCAACAGAGGTAAGGCAAAATGAACAATAATGGTGGAGAACAAAGGGATGCTTTAAACTGGAAAAGAAACTTTTGAATTTGCTTAAAGTTGTCGGGAGCAGATTTTCGCTCGGTAAAACTAAGTTGAAAATCAATAACATTTTGCTGATCGCATCTGCTGGCAAGTTGAACTTCACAATATATAGTGCAATTAGAACCATGACTGCACCTGCTGTAACTTTTGCACCTGGGTAAAGTGGACTTTGGTCACAATTTTTATCCATAGCATTTGTATTTTTGTTATTTGGGACTTTTGAATAAAAATAGTCCGGTTCATTTTCATTAAACAGATTGCCCATGTTTTCTGTCGACTCTTGAAACATTAAATTTATTTCGTCAAATTCATCGTCTTCTATTTCTAGGTCATTTTCATGTAAATCTCTAAGGTCTTCATTTTTGTGCTCAAATTCAAGCAAAGAATGGTCTAACACATTATCCCAAATGTAATCAATTTCGTGCTCCGAGTCATTTATGACTTCAAAAGAGGAGTCATGGTTCACTGGCTCACCTTGCTGATGTCCTTCAACTTCAAGATTAGAACTAGCAGACTCAGTGATTATAACGCAATCAGCTCCAATGGCATCCTGATTACCAACATTTTCCACGCCATCGTTTTTCGCCACAAGGGGGATTGTTACCTCAACAAATCCTGAAAAATCGTCGTGTAAACCATCACTGCGGGTCTCACTTGAAGATAGTTTCGGTACTTTCGTCCTAAAACTGGCGTCCTCCGCCATAAGTGTAAGAATACTTGATTCTGTCTAAACCCTGGAATTCCAGTTGTATATTATATACTTGCACGCGAATTAATGTCTACCATATATTATTCTCGAAACTATACCAAGTTATTAACTTTTCAGTTACGCAACTAACTAGAGTATTAACACAAGACCTGTTATAAAAGTTCTCAAAAACCCTGCAGCTTTGTCAGATAGTCAAAGCATTAGCGTGCACCAACTTTGACATATCCTCTAGTGCGGTCTTGAACTTCGTGATAACAGCAGTCTTTCGCAGGCATTTTCGTGATCTATCAGATTACAAGAGATAACTAACAATAGCACAACATGGAAATGATGCAGTTCACGTGAGTGAGAGGAAATTTAAATTTAGTTTCTACTGGTGGAACCTATAAAAATGCTGAAACCGAAAGGATTATAAAGTTTCTCTGAAATAGCGCATCCTTTTATTAACCTTGATTTATTTAAATTGCTTGTTTCTTTAATTCTCCTCGTTTTATTATTTTTCTTTTATATCTGCAACTTCATAAATGGAATAACATTTCTGTAAAAATATTAAAAAATACTTGCAACTCATTAGCTATTTGAAAATGTAATTTCTAGCATTGTATAATATCAAATTTTTTGCACTGGCCTGCCTAGCGTGTAGATTAGTCTTGCAGGCCAGTAAAGCATTGATTTTTTTAAACCTGTACGAAATAAATTGATTGAGTGATTGACTGATTGATTGAAAACTTTAGTGCATCAATTACGTCACGCGATTTTGATTTTTGGCGCAAATTTGGAGACGAGTAAAATCGAGGTAGACATTCAAAGTTGTGCACTGATTGCTATTGCTGTTTATACCACCTAAAATGTCTCACGCTTGCATCTATTTTTCATCGGACAAGAGTGTTGCGGTAATTCCAAAGTCTCGATGTATTTTACGAGGCCAGTTTGCCCCTTCGGAAGAGGTCGACGTGTCTTGGAAAGATGCTAGTGGTGAACGCTCCAGATATTTGGGAAAAGTCCTACAAATTGGACCGAAAGGTATGTTCAACAGCATATTAAAGTCACACGCAACTCAAAGCAAAGTGAATGGATTGTTTGATGGATTTGTCGCTTTGAATACTGATGAATTTTTTATTGGGCCAACTCAGTCATTCATGCACTCCTCATTTTCCATCACTTAGTAATTTTTTTTTCAAATTTTTTGTAACCTTGATAATAAGCCTTGATAATAGGCCGTTAGCATTACAAATAATGAAATTTTTGAGTTTTGACGTGCAAAATATATTTATTATAAGACAGAATGTTTTCAAAAATGTACGTAGCGTAACGGTTATGAAACTCTGTCTGTAACTGGATACTGCACTGATTTAAGCGCCAAATATTGTTTTATAGCCATGATGGATGAGTATGCAAAACTTTCTGAAGAAAGAATCAAGTTTTGGGTTGCGAATGGAGATTCCATAAAGGAGAATCTTCGCTCCATTATAGATATAACTATAGAAGAGGACCCAAGTGACGTGGAAACAGCAACACCAGGAAAGAGAATGCGAAAAATGTCAAAGCGACTTGTTGAAAGCAAGGAGCAAGAACAAATAGAAAACGTCCAGAAAAAAAGAAAGCCAGAACAAGAGGAAGGAAAAAGAAATTCCCAGAAAAAAAGAAAGACAGCAGCCGCACCGTTGAAGGCGATCGACAATACCGCAGTTTCTGCTGGACTTGAGATCGTCAAACATATAAATTCAAGTAGAAATAACGATTTGGACCTTTACAGCACGGTATACTCCACTGCATTTCCACCTTTGAATACCAACACACGTCCTGCTCAAAAACAGCTTCAATCTGAGCCAACAATGCCTAACCCAGAACCACTTCAACAGATACACAAAACACCACCACCACCACCACCACCTGTATTAGCTCCCTTAGGCCATCAGAGATCAACACTACCACCAACAACAGCAACAGCAGCAACAACAACAAAAACAGCATCCATAGCCTCTGCAGAGCATCGATCAATATTCCCATCTCTGCCAAAGGAATCCCAACAAATAAGACGGCAACTAGACCATCAAATACCATTATCGCGAAGTACACCACCACAACAAGACAATCAACAACTCACCCAATCACCAAACCAACACCTTATTGTAGGATCTCAACCATCTAGACAGCCGGGACCATCTCCATCACTTCCACAGAATTCCGCATTCCCGACAACTTCATTTAACGCTGAAAACAGGCAAGAGATGTCAGAAATTCAACATAGCAACAACGTAGAAGTAGGTAATCTGTTTCGTCAGGCCATGGGGTCACTCTCTGATTTGGACAACGACTATCTTCAGCAATACGAACTTAATACAATACAAGATGAAAGTGATGTGGAAGACACAGAGTGAAGACATAAAACAATTGAAAGAAAAAATTGCTGCTCTTGAAACCGAAAACCAAGAACTAAAAAAGGAACTTCAGTCTTCAAGAAAACATCCAAGTAAGTATAACTTATCATTTAATACAAAGGTGAAATACAACGACTAACATTACTCTACTAATTACTTATTATTACTTTTTTAATTGTTTTTTTTTCTTTTTGTGTTTTCTTCAAATAGTTCCTTCTCCAGAGGTGTGCGCTTTTTTAAAAGCGTATGTCTGTTCCTTTGAAACAACTTGCATGGATTTGCTCAATGATCACACTGAACCAACTGCATCTTATACAGTTAAAGCAAACCTCTCTCCATCAGCAGAGGTAAGAGAGTATTTTTAGTTAAGTTTTACTGGAAAGAGATAACATGATCTATTGCCCGTTACCTGGGCAATATAACATTCTTTTTAACAAATATTCATAATTATTTACATTTTTATTATTTTGCAAAACACGTTTTTAGTCAAAGTTTTTAATCGCTTTCTTAACATTCATTTTACCCGTCGAAGACTGCAGTTCGGGTCGTCGAAAGATTGTAGTTTTTTTAATCATTTTAGCCAGAGATCGTTTTTCAATTTTTAACTATGTTTCATCCTGGCTGCGTTCCTTCAATATTTTTATGATCTATTGACGTTCCATAACTTTTTGTATACTGTTTTCTCTTTAAAGCAACTTTACTTTAATATCTTTTTACTTCTCGCTTGCCTTAATTATATAATTTCAGTTCTTGATAGTGAAAAGAATAATTTATTCCAGAACTTAATGTGTTTGTGTATTCTCTTTGTACCAGGGCTCATCAAATAAGGTTCGTCTTCTGGAGAATGTAGACGTCTTTGTTGAGCGAAACAAACTACGAACCTGCACTTCGGGAGCATTATCTAAAGGACCACTTTTTCTTTTGCAAAAGCTCATTCCATTAGTATTTTCAATCGAAGAATTAGCAAACTCTTGTGGCCAGGGGATGTCCAATAACAATGGAAAGCCAGGACCTTCTTCAACTAAGAAGCCGGCATTGAACTCCATAAAGGTCAACGCTTGTAAAGGTAAAGTCTACAGCAAAAAAAAAAAATGACTTGTTAATATCAGAGCATAACAACAATTGAGTGTTTCAACTAAACCATAGCACTCATGATCAGCCACTTAGGTGTTTGCCAAATCCATTTGTGAACATAGAAAGAAATGCATTTTCATGTTGTCTCAATATGGTCTACTTTAGCAAGAGTGCAATACTGTTTTTTTCTTAGCTTGTGAAAGGTAAGCTCCTCGAAAACGAAGATTTAAGACCTAAGACCCCATCTTACTATTCTAGTTCCGGACTATGAAAACGAAAACTCTAATAAAAAGGAAAACCGTCAAACTCATGCACTAAGCACCAGTAAAATGCCACATTTATTACATCGAAACACTTCGTTCGTGACGCTTTTTTAACGCAGAATTTTGATGTCAGAATGAACTATTTGATGTTTATGAAGAGTGTTTTGCACACGGCACGTTCGTGACCTTTACCCCGGTTCACAGCATCTTGATGGATGGAAATTGACAGCTCGCTTTCGGTATTTGCGTATTGAAAATTTGCAAAGTTCTATTTTTTCTTTTGGTTCCGTCTTTCTTTATGGCACTTTTACTTTTTATGCAAATCAAACTATAGAAATTGATTCTTACTGGAATTTAATTTGCTTCGTGGAGAGGCGAAATACTGAAAAAAAAATAAAATAAATAAAACAACACAAAGATGAACTGGTGACGTGGTGTGTTGCTTTTGAGTTTGATGGCTAACGAGGTCATTAAGTTGAGTATATATATATTGCAAGATTTTACAGACTGGGTCGATTTAACCGTACAAAATCGAATTAAAAATGAAATACATTGATTACGGGTCCTGTCTTTTAGCATCTCGAAAAAATTTTAAGTCCGTTTGGGTGTTTTTTGAAAGATTGCTGGCCATGGGCATGATGCTGTCAAGAAAATTTCAAAACAAAGACAAGTCAGTATGCAATTTTTGACTGCCGTGTTTTTAATGTCTACTTTCTTAAAAGAAGGAAGGAGGCGTTGTCTTCGGCCCTCGCTTTCCAGACGGCTTATTTCAGTTTGCGAAACGAAACGAAACGAAATGGAACAAGAGATGAATTACAGAGGAAAATGAATAAAATTTATACAAATAAAATTGAAGAAAGAAGTAAATAAAAGAATTAATAAATAGAACGGGAAAATCCAACGTTAAACTTAATAACTTATATGTTGTCGTTTCGCAAAGTGCTGTTAGCTGGGGGTTTTCTACACTTTACGAAATGAAATCTATTCATCTAGCCTTCCTTGTGAACACAGCCAAATTCGTTCACACTCGCGATAACTTATTATTTATCAACATCAACAATTAAGTCCGATACCTGAATATGTCTTGTCATGTCTAATACTGAGACGTAAATCCAATAAATTCCGATAGTTTTGGTGGTTCGTTCTGCGAATACGGTCCGGCGAGGTAACAAATTTTGTAACGAAAAGTAGTAATTACAAAACTTTGAAATCAAATCCAAGAGTGCCGTCTAAATAAACAAGCAGGGCTGTAGTCAATAACAATCACCAAAAAATGATTTTGTTAAGGACGCAAGCCCTTTTTTAACATGTTAGAACCCCCCGCATATGAAACTAAACACACGTGAGAAGTAAGAAGAATTGAAGAGGAAGTGTTTGTTTACGGACAGTTAGTTATACGGATTTCGCAGGAAAATAAAGTTTCAAGAATTCTTGAATGCCCACTCAGGACACAAATAAAGGAAATTTATTTGTTGGATTTGATTTCTAAGTTTTAGTTTGTAATTACAACTTTTCGTTACAGAATTTTTTACCTCGCTGGACCGGATTCGCCGAACGAACTGCCAAAACTACTGATCCGAATTTATTGGATTTACGTCTCAGGATTAAACATGACTTAGACATATTCAGGTATCTAAGTCATGTTTATTGTTGATGTTGAGAAATAAGAAGATATCGCAAGTGTGAACGAATTTGGCTGTGCCCACAACGAGGGCTAGAATAACAGATTTCATTTCGCAAAGTGCAGTAAACCCCCGGCCAACTGCACTTTGCGAACGACAACATCTTTAAGTAACGTTGGATTTTCC
>JAOBAY020049245.1:0-13430 GCA_025331085.2 Zoanthus sociatus
CCCAAACAAAGTTTCGGAAACTTTTCAACATACACTAGAAACTTCTGTTTCTGAAACCGTGCTTTGGCAACTTGTTTTGGAAACTTTCTTTAGTGTATGCCGGGCTTAACTGAAAAAAATCTTGACAAAAGTCTTTGCCTTCTAGCCATGGCCTTTAAGGTTCCGGTTTGATACCAGCATTGCTATTTGTGTGACTTTCTTTTCTGCCTAAGCTAGTTTAGCATTCCCTTCTTTTTGGATAGGTGAATGAGTTACTAGCGTTTCCTAGGAGCTAACCTACAATGGATTAGTGTCCTGTCCAGGGGGGAGGCAAGGACTGTCATCTGCTTAACATTAAAGAAACTGTAATGCTGGCTCAGTGAGGCACATGGCTTGTAATTATTAATTATTAAGTTTTTAATTAGCTACTAGTTAGCTGCAGTATTATTTTGCATGGGGATATTAAACTTGTTCTCACCAAGAACCAATTGAACCATTTACATTACTATCATATATTATTTGCTTGGAACAGTCTAGAGATTTTCTAATTTGTTATTTTCTACTAATTAAAAATAAAGACTCAAGATTATTTTGAGCAAAAAATACCAAATCCATAGTCTTTGAGGCGTTTGTACCAATAAAAGCAAGTTGTTAGTGTGATTATATTAGCTACAACATGATGCAATGCCTTGTACGTAAGCGTCTAAAGTACATTGCATACAAGACCTACTATGATTGTTTGTTAAGTTTAATAAATGAATTACATGGGCTTCCTATGTATGTGACTCACACTTACACTACTCAATGACATTTATTACTTCACTCTAAAAGTCGAGGCAGGAGCAATAAAAATGGGGGTAGGCAAAATGATTTTTTCCTGCTGTTACAAGGTGGCTGTTTTGCCATTCTTGTAGCTCTTCAGGCACATTAGTTGTTTTTCAATGGGTACTTTTATTGCCTCATCAGAAGTTCATAATAATTAATTTGGTTTTGATGGAATAAATGTGTTCAAAAAATGGGAAAGATTAACAAAGGTTATATTTCAAGTGTATTTTACATAGTGTAAGCTTAGGTATTGTCCCTTTGCCTGTAACATCATATTTCTCTTGTCTTGTATAGGAGGTGGACCTTGGTTTGGCAGCTGATGTTGGAACACTGCAGCGACTACCTAAGATTGTTGGAAATGACAGGTAGAAATTTTAAACTGAAGGCTAAGATCGCGGAAATACCCAAAAAGCGCACAGATTATCCACTTACTATTCGCTTTTCGTATGGCAAGTATAGAACAAAATAGACAATTGTTGGGACAAAATCACTAAAAATAGGAGAACAAGAATTAAGAAAGGGGTTCCTGAACGCGAGCTAGAGGGAGGGGGATTCCGGAACCCCTGCGACCAGCCTAAGAACAACGCTATCTAAATCTCCAGTGGATTTTTTAACGTGTTCAATACTGTGCATGAAAGAACATTTCTGAGGATGTGAGAAACTTTGTTGAAATCAATGGCAAGCTAGTAAGACTTTTTACTTCTAAGCATATCTCAGTTGTGATTTCTGGATCTGACCTTGAAGGCGTTGGCGGTGGAGCCGACATATTGCACTTTATATTTATTACTTAAAAGTCTCAATAGCAAGAATATAGTAAAGATTTTTAAAAAACACACAACACTTTCCAAACTAATAATCGCAAGCATGTTTTGGCAAACCTTTGCCTTCCTCGGTGCGAAAATGGGTTAATGAGCTAAAATGACAAACATATATATATTTCCTATACTCCCAAAAACTTAAAGAAGCGTTTTACATGAACAACTTAAAACCCGAAGTCAATTAATGTTCAGGTGAAACACATGAAAACAACATTTATTCTCTGAATTTTCGTTTATCTGGTAAATTGACTACTTAATTTAACTTTGTATTTTAATTATATAGCTATTTAAAGTATTTTATTGTTTGTCTCTTTGCAATCATATGGAAATTAAATTAGATAGCTGTTTAAATTAGCAACCGCAACTATTGTATATCACATTTTAACTATCAATCAGTTGTAACGAACTTTGTAACTCACTCTTGAAAATGACATAAGATATGCCGAAACATGCATATGTCAAGATTAAATTTTTTTTTCGTATATTTGAAAGTATTATATAAAGAAATGTAATTATACTAGTACTAAATAGTGAACAATGGTACAAAAGAAACGGGTGAAAATCATAAGGACAGTAATTTAAAACTTTAAAAGTTTGCACCAGGATATGGAGGCAAGGACAACACTTTTTATTTATTTTATAAAATTATTTAGTGTTAACAACGAGAAAGAAGATAGGGGAGCGCGTACCGAATAACAACAAAGGCTTTGTTTGATATTGTATGTTTGACTCGTTACGAAACTTGTAAAGTTTTTGGTTTCTAATAAAATATCATCGTATTTTTTGTGGCATTTGAAACAGAACTCACACATTTCGTGTTTGTTGTTGGCGTTGCGGAAAGAGCTGGTATGCCTAGTGCAACGGGGTTTAAAGCGGTTTTCTGTAAGGACAGTGTATGTTTCGTTTTCATTTGTATCGTTTCTCGTTATTTTTTACAGCACAATTTCGAAATAATGGACACGAGTCTCTTTTGCAGCAGTTACATGTTGTTGTTTTAATTTCCAGTTCAATGAATTTTACAGATACCGCGCTTTTTTCTTGGCAGTTTAAAACAAAGTAGTCACATGCTTCATACTGTGCGTTAGCATTTTACACCGGTGGTAGCGAGCCACCCATTACAACAGCTACTGTCATGCGGTCAAAACCGGGTGCATTTTCATTGCCATTACACAATTTGACGCAAGCCTACTTTATTTAAACACCGATATTCAACACAGCAACTACTTATTTGTACAAGTGAGGAATATTTAAAGGTTTTCCATTTTATATCATGGCTGCATTTAATATTTGCGTCAGTTGACGCAAAAATCTTGTTTGTCTTATTTGTAAAAGTGTTTTTCATTTTTTGCTTCTAATTACGAGTAGATCTAAAATCTGAAAATATTAGAAACTACTTACAGTAGTCTCCCATTATGTCGAACTCTCAAGGGGAACGATAAAAAGTCCGAGATAACCGCAATTCGACTTGAGCGAAGATGCTCAAAACTTCATATATTTTATGTAAATTAAGTTATGTTACAGCTAAGCTAAGATAAATCCTTTACGAGCCAACATAAAATACCAGTCAAATCAAAGGGGAATGGGATTAGATTCAAGATAGAGTGAAGTTCGAAAACATAAGCGATTTCTAGATAACCGGAGACTACTGTATAGTTACTAATTGCATTATCGTCTTCATCTAAAGGTAACTGTTACGAAATTTCCGAACATATCAGCTCTGAGATTCTCTTTAACCCATATTTGTTTACAAAACGAATCTATATCGTTGGTTGTACCCTGAACAATCAAGGCACCATTCTGACCATGGCAGTGGGTGTCTATAAAAACTAATGTTGATCTATCAAATATAAACAGTGATGTTTTATCATTAATTATTAAGAGAGCAATATTTTCCTCCTTTTCAATTGACATCTGGAGCTGTGAGGGCAAAGTCGAGGGAACGTGTTCATCTCAAAGTCGCACTGGTACTGGCTCATTAACAACAATGTCATACAAGCCCTGAAGAATTTCTGCTACCTCCTCAACAGACAAGAACCTAGATTGTAAGCTCCATCTAAACTCGTCGTACCACGTGTTTCCTGCTTCAATAGCAATGCATATAAGTTTAATCCACTGTTGTGGTAGGTCATTTCCCACAATTGGAATAGGAAAATCACAGCGTTGCAATGCCCCTGCTAGAATTAAAGCTATAATGCTGCAAGCATTACTTCCATTTCGCCCACCAAGTGTTGATTGGCTAAAACACTAGGGTAGCTGCCAACATGAAATGTTACTTCTAATAGACTGAGCAACTACAGAAATATCTAAAACTTCCTGTGATACTTGCATCACCTGACCAAACTCTTTACCTATCATACACAAGGATCGGACATTAAAACCACTACTGGGTTTCATTTCAGCCTGAACAATCTCTATATCATCATCATCATCATCATCATCATCATCATCATCATCATCATCATCATCATCACCATCATCACCACCACCACCATCACCATCATCAACATCATCACTTTTATTTTTGTCCTCAGCATCCTCACCACCATAAGCAATATCACCACCGCCAGTACTTTTTCCTTCTCCATTTCCACTGTTGACTGTCATAGTATTGTAAAAAACAACAGCTTCCTCTAGGTTTAATACTCCAGCAAATGAATCAATACCCTTCTTTATCTGGGCCATTGAAAAGTCCAACCCCTCTTTCATGAGTCCTATTTTTCCATTTACAACTGATTGCGATTGCGCTTTTGTAGTATACTTTCCTAGCTGAAAAAGAACAATAACAATCAGGTTAGCAGGATTATACTTAAAGACTTAAAAAGATAGTGTTACAGCATTACAGAATTTAAAAGTCGTTTAACTTTTTTTTTCTTAGCAGAAACTTTTTATATTAGTATAGTATTTCCTAGCACTGTTTTCCTTTTCTCCATACACGTTAAAGTTAATAAATTTCCAAAATGTAAAGTTGAATAGTTTTATACTTACTGCATCAGAATCAGTACCACTATTCTCAACCATTATGGTATCAGGAGGGCCTGACATTTCAGCATCTGAAATGAAGCACATCAACACCTGTAAGTGTTAAGGGAGTGGTGTATTTTAAGCATTATTTGCTGTAAGTAACTTATATGCTTCCCAGAACATCAACAGTGAAAAGAAGTTAATGAAGAAATGGAAAGATAAGTTTTCAGCTGTACACTTTACTTAAGCTATATATTAACAAAAGTTTAGTTACTTGGTAATTAATGAACGTCTTAAAACAAAAGAGATTTTACAAAAACTCTAACCATTAGCTAACATTTCCAGCTGTTCAATACGCCTGTTTAATGTTGTGACATTATTGATGTAGAATCTTAGATACTGCATCATTTCCTTCACTATCAAGCACACCTCCTCTTCAAATCTCTTCTGTTCCATGTATCTCTCTACGATCTGCTTCTTTACACGCACTGGAATAGCTGAAAAAAATTAAATGGTCCAAAGCATACTGCAGTTTAGAGAAAATCCAACAAAGAGAATCATAGCAATAAAAATATTACAATTAAACCAACGTAAATGGTTAAGACTGACCACTTCTTTGTCAGCATCGTTTTTAGCAGAAAAGAGGATTGATTTTCACTGACATTATTCTCTTGTACAAAACTAAGTTTGAGTAATCCAACGTTCAACACATGGACCAGATATATAGGCCACCTCCAGTAAAACATTAAAACAGAAAGCAGCCAACCTGAAACATCTTCCACCGTAGAATCTGGACTCCAACTAAAGCGTCCATATTCAATATCATCCAGCTTGACAGCCTGATCAGCAACTTTGTTGTAACCTGCCACTAATGCTTCCAAGTTAGATTTCTCTTTTGAAATTCTGTTCCTGATTTGTTTCCTTTTCTTAGTTTTTTCTGGATAAAAAATATAAAAACATGCAAACCTGTAAAAATATCAAATAATTATGTCTACTTAACAAGATGTCATAATTATTAAATAGTCTAGTTTTACCTCCTAGCTTTCCCATGTTGTAAGTGAGCTGGGCAATGGTGAAATGGTAACTTTCCATTTTTTTATGAAGCAGAGGAATAATTTTTTCTTTAAATCTTGTCTGTGCAGTATCTGAAATTGCTTGAGCCATTTGCGAGGAAGGTGGTGATTTCTTTAGTAGTTTTCTGCATTTTTGAGGAATAACTTGTTCCACAGCTTGTAAAAGAGATGTTTGAATTGGTGTGGGATTTTTCATTAGCAGCAGTTGATGGAGAAAGGATTCCTCTTCAGATGTAAAGACAACCCTTTGATTTTGAGTTTTTTCTTCATCTTAAAACAAGAAAAAGTCCAACAGACAACCAAGGATTTTAATAGTTAAAACAATATATGTTACAACACTTGAGATAAGTACTATGTTCATGTGTATAGATTCAATGATTAACAAAAAACAAAAACCAAAATATTAATGTTAAAATATAAGCTGTCAAGTAATGCTAAATTATATTCTCAATAAAAAATATTTGAAAAGTGTAGTTAGGTATTGATTTATATACCACTGTGTAAGTCTGTAACCTTTGGCCAGAAGCTGAACCTCGACAGCCCATGACCTCATCAGTTCTTCGTTAAACTCTTCTCCACAACCATTTTCTGTTAAGAGGTTTTTAATATCCAGTTGACACTGCTGCAGTTGTCTCTTTACCTGTTTAAAAGCAAAACATTGCAATACAACATCCTGAACACTCTCAACATGATTTGGTAAAAATACTCTATATCTCTAAAAAACCACAATGTGATACCTTAATAGTTTCAAGTACAGTGTGATTACCTTGGTCAAACGTTTTGTCAAAGCTGCTGCTAAGGACTCAATCTTCCTTCTATTCCAATGCATGGCGTGTTCTGTAAGCAGCTCTTCACGCCCTAGTAGAATTTCAACCATTACAACTAATAATAAAAAATTAGTTTTATTTGAACTTATTTACTTACAAGAGATAAAAAATTAAAGAGCACAAGGTACCTGAGATGGTAAACAAATCAGGTAATTTAACACAATGTTCCTTGGAAAAGTTCAGGAATAAGTACAAAGCTAAATCCTTTACGAGCCAAGTAAAGTACAAAACAAAGTTATAATTTGTACAATTTACTCAATGATATTTAGTTTTTGAATATGTTAAGAAAAGTTAAACAGATAGAAACGTTCAGATAAAAGGAACATTATAACTGCGAATTAATGGTCTGTGCTGTAATTATACCTTCAGGTAGCATATGCTTGGTGCTTGAACCAAGCCGGGAGAAATAGCTGTTAATTTGTTCAACCTCTTCACCTGTTGTTGCACCAGCACCCTCTTGCCATCTTCCACCCCACACGACCTATGAACATTAAAAATTGTGGCACAGACGAAAGAACTAAGGAAATATAAATATTTAACATGGTATAACTACAATATAAAGCAAGGTAATGAAAACATGTATTGTCTTTTACAATTTGGGCAAAGACATAAAGAATTTAAAAACACAAAGTTGACAAAGTTAATATATAAACATTAAATTTTCTGCTTAACAAAAAGATTATTTTCATCGATAACAAATGAACTTTAAAAATATCACATGTATCTCACTGTACTTCTTTAGTTTACCTGACATGACCATGAATGAGCCTTGGCATGCATCACAGATAGAGCAGGTTTCATCTTGTCTGCAATGGCAATATCGTGTTTTTTCAACCATGGCCAATACTTACAGATGATATCATACCAAAAGTATTCCACCTGCTTGGGAATGAAATAATATTTTTGCAAATAATGGGCATAGCCATAGGCCTCTCCATACATAATATTTACTGCTTTTTGTGCAACACCATGTCGACATCCGGCTATCTCTAACCCGGTTTCATCAAGGTTTTTCTTTCGAAAAAGACTGTTTGCAGCAGCACGCCAGCTTGAATCTCCACAAAGACTATCATACTGGGCATTATTCTGTGATATATGAAAATAAAATAAATTTATTCAAGAAATAAAGCACATGTTTTCAAAGTTAACATTGATTTTACAGATTACAATTTCATTGGAAGTTTATCTAGTACATAAAACATAAAACTTAAATTTTTAATTTTTTTGACCAGGCTGTTTATGGCTCAACACTAACTTTTCTACTCACTAGTAAAATGGCTAGTACCAGCTTAGAAATTTTTTTCTTACTATCAAAATTATGAAAATCTGAAATGTCTTAATTGAGAAAGACAAAACCTTGTTCTATCAATTTCATTTTGTTTACAGGCCAAAGTGGAAATAGAAAATCAAGTAGCAAACACTTAATTTCTACTAGTCTGAGACTAGTTGGCTATCGTTAGGGTCGAGCCCTGTTGATGAACAGAATAATAATAATAATAATAATAATAATAATGATAATAATAATAATAAAGACTTTATTCTAGAACTCCACTAGTTAAAATTGCTCTTCAACATCTACAACTTGCATTTTAAAGTGATAAGTTAGAATACATGTATAGTATCATAATGCAAAAAAATTGAAATATAATATAATAAAGTTTAACAAGCTAGGTATTTAATACTCAGCCTTATAATAGCAACCCCTCGCCTACTTCATACCCTGAACCATTCCCGCTCATTTTAGGCTAAATTATAACTGAATTATTATTTCCAACGTCTCTTTGATTGCCATTAAAATGATGTAAAATTCCGTTCTTCCCTAGGAAACTATGACAGATAAAACATTTTGTGGCCAATTGACAACTTTTTTTTCTAAACTGCTCTCATTGATTAATTATTTTATTGTTGATTGTACCTTCCCTTTCTTGTTTTTTTTAACCTCCTGCATATGTTCATCAACTTTACCATTTTCACAGATAAAAGTTTCTGAATAGTAGCATGTATTCTGCCTCCTGTAATATTAAACAAGAAAGACAAGACTATCTTATTGCATTCCAATCTCTCTTTAATATCTAAGATAAAGATATCAAAACTTTGCAAGCTGCAATCACAAAAAAAATACAGTTCATTATTTACTTTTGTTAAAAATGCCATAACTCTGAATGAATTATAATACATTAAAATTAATTACTTTCATTTCTGTTTCTGAGAAGCACTTTGATTTCAGAACACTTACTGTCCAGCTGATTTAAACCTGTACAATTTCATATTTCCATCAACATGAACTGAGTGTTGCTCTTCTGTACACGATGGACAGGCCATCCAAAGCTTGTTCCTTATAAGATTTAACTCATGCTGGCAATACTTCCATTCTTTGAACGCAGTTGCAAATGCCACAGCATTAATAGTTGAAACCTTAGTATCAAAATAAGTTAAGAAAAACATAAATCTTAAAAACTATAATTTTTAAAATGTACACTAAAGGATGCATAGAGAATCTATGGAGTACACATTTATAAACTTTTATACAGATGAGGTGGAATATAGATAAAGTGACAAACTGTTCTCTATAGCACCTTATTTAGTGAGCTTAGAAATTGTTTTTTCCACCCACTGAAAGCAAATTACTAATTTATGTGAGTCTGAGATAAAAACACTTTTTACTATTCAAACAGAAAATGATGTAAAATAAACTTCATTACTGTAAATATCAAGAGTTCTGAGAATAAATAATTAATTTTGTGTTTATATGAGAACTATCCCAAGCAGCAACACTATAATAAAAATACTTAGAGAAAACATACCCTTCCTTTCTCACATGAAAACTGCTCCAGTGCCTTAACAAAAGATCTTTCTGACGTTCCTGGCATCCATTTCTGAATCAGTTCCCAGGACAAAAACAGATCTTGATGAAATGCATACTGCATGTTTGTTACACTCCCAGGCCAGAAGCCAGCTTTAATAATATTTACAGGATCCCATGTTGTAAAACCCTTTTCACAATTCTTACAAACATAATGGCTGTAGGAAAGATCAAACCTCCCTGGAAATGACAAAAGTGAATATTAAGAAGATGACTATATATCTACTGTAAAACTATATTTATTTATTTCTGTTGTATAGGCAAACTAGATCTGTACCTCATATCTGCAAAGCACCATTAACTTGACAAAAATTGCTTTATACAGATATCGTAATAAATCTAACTAACATACATGTTCAAACAATTATAAACTGTTTTTAGTTAAATCTATACTCATTGTTTGGTGGTATTAAGTATTAAATAAATTAAATAAATACCTTTCTGTGTAACAACAATACAATGGCTTGAACTGCTTTTCTTCTCAACAAAGTTGTTAAGGTCACAAAGAGGGCAAGACTTCACATGAAGTGGTAAGAAACAATCTGAAGGTGTAAAAAGAAAAATTATGAAATAAATTTTAACTGTCAAATGGATTATTTTAAATAAGGATATATTTTTTTCAATATTGAAAAACAAATCAATCAAGTTATAAAAGTTACAATTTATAAATTAAAGTTGTTAGTTGTCAGTAACGATTCCCTAATTTAAAAAAAGGGTAAATAAAATATGTCAATTGGATCTACCAACCCTTTTTTGTTACCCATACAGAAGAAAAATGATACAAACAAAATTAAAAATTAATCTTGAAAGTAATTCTAACTTTTTTTAAGTTTTTTTTTTGTTAAGTATAAGACTTAATTTAACAAGCAAGGTACAAAAAATAACCACAACAAAATCATTGGTAATACAACTTTAGCATCAAGACTTACCAATATCAATCAGGTCTCCTTTACTGTTGACTCCAATATTTGGTGGAATTACTTTCAAGAAACCATTAACTAAAGCAAGTCTGTCATGGAACGGGAAGTTTTCATGGCATTCCACATCACATAACCAGCATAAGTGTTTCCCTAAATGACAATCATTGCACACAATGGAAATCTCTTTTAATCCACATTTGTCGCACAGAGTATGTTTATTGAAAGCCATCTTGGAAACAACTGCTTCAAACAATTCTGGTCTAGCACTTTTCCAACTATCTTTGATTTTCCCCATCCTTGCTTTCCAGTTCTGAGGAAAATGGTTTTGTATAAGTTTCCATGACTTTAAATAGTTTCTTGCTTTATCAATAATGCTCTTGAGCTCATCTGAAAATAAAGAAACATGATGGTTTATCATAAGCATTTTTAAAAAGAGGGCCTTGTCTATTAAAACACTTAATAAATATAATAGCTTAATGCTACACGGAAATCTACTTGTAGCATTTTTTGAGGGTAAAATACTTTAAGTTTGACAACGGTAAAATTTCCGTATTGGGGTGTACTATTGTTGAGTTATACAAACTAAACCTTACCCAGGCCCTAACTTCTATAGTAAAATACGCAATGAAACTACATGCATAAATAAGTACACCCCAGTACGGAAATTATCCCCTGACAACTACAGGTTTAAAAAATTAGCTTACAAAGCAAACACTGATTTTTCAAAAAATTTCAATCTGATATTATATAATGTTTAAAACTTTTGATACTATAAATTAAAGCTACATCCATTTATATATTATATAAATTGATGTAGCTTTATGTAGTATAAAAAGTTTTGAACATGCACGTTCACTAGCTTACAGCTTACCTTTTGCTATTTTAAAAGGATCTTTTGAAACAAAGTCCACAGCAATGGAATCTGGTTGGTCATAGTTTGGATCTGGACCTTCATTCAGTGTTGTAAAATCACCTGAATTCAACTGACGACTTGCTGTGACATCGCTAGCTGCTTGCAGAGCTAATAATTAAGAGAACAGTATATTAGTATTAAAAATGGCAGGAAGCTAAGGAGTATGTTTAAAATGTCTTCATTAGTATTAAATAACGAATTTAGCAAAATTAAATGTTAAGAGCAAGTTAACTAGTATTTATTCTGCTCTGCATAGCAATAGATAGAATACAAATTACTAAAGAAAGAATACAAAACACCAAGAAGCAACATATTCAATCGTTAAAACATTTTCAACATTAAGAGCAAACAAATTATTTGTGAAGAAACTATTGACGAAAGAGTTCTAAGGTTTTTAAAAATTGTGGAGTTCATTAATCCTAAATAAAATGTTGATCGCTTACTCCGAGGCCTGTAAGGGCAGTGAGTCAGACGCCTTCCGGAGACTGCATCTTTAAAATAACGATAGGTAGTTTCCTTGCGACGCTTGTTGCGATTCAACAGACTAGAAGCGCTCTCCATCAAACTTTCGACACTCGGTAGCCTTTTTCTTCTGGATCTAGAACTAGCGGGTCTGTTGCGTCCTGGAAAAGAGAATACATCAAAGAACTATCAAAAGCTAGCTTTATATAAGAATCATTTTCTTGAATTAGTGCGAGCCTTGGAATAGAACTTAGCAAGCTTTAAAAATATTACTAAACTAAGTCTAAAAGTAAAATATCTAAACATGAAATCAATAATTATACAGCGGCTACATTTTCTTTATGAAAATCTAAACAAACTTAAATACTTACCATTGATGGCAGAATCTGATGTAACTTCATTTGTGATTTCACTTTGCTGTCCGTTGTCCGCCATTTTAAGTTTGCAACCTCAACGTGCATCGAGCTTGCGCATAAAGGCTTAAAATTCCAGTTTGTAATGTGCTGTTGGGATTCATGATAATCGCCAATTTGATGCCAGTTTGCAATTCAGGATAATCACCAATTTCAACCTCGAGATCATGCTGGCTATGCAATGCGAAAACCGGCCTCTTCGCTCTGATTGCACCAGTCCACTATAAAGTTCACGGTAAGTAAACAATGGGACTGGGCTCTAAGGTCGAAACATGGCGTCCAGCCGGCTTCAACAAGTGATTAGTGTTGTAACTGGGGGCGCCTCAGGGTTAGGAAAAGTATCAGTGGAGAGATTAGTTAGAAATGGAGCACGGGTTGTAATTGCAGATCTTTCAAGCAGTGATGGAGAAATCGTAGCCAAAAAACTGGGAGAAAATTGTACATTTGTCCCGACAGATGTAAGTGTCGAAATTTTTTTTATATTTTAACAACGGGCACTCCGTATCCCAATTTTTTCTATTTGTATCGTAAAATCATAAAATAATGTTTACTAAAAGGAAAACAGTTTATATGTACTAGTAGACGTACAGTGATGAAGTCATAGAAGTTTAAACACGGCGTTTCCTAAATGTAATTTATACACGTGTGACGTGTTAACCCAGGGTTCACATGGTCATGAAAAGATATGGAATTTGAAAATATATTTTCCATGCCTGGAAAAATCATGAAATTTGGAGAAAATGGTGGTCTAGGTCGTGGAAAAGTCATGGAATTTTATGTTTTTTTTTTAGTCATGGTTTTTGGTGAATAAAGTTTTTGTATAATTGAGCGCAAATGTGCCAAGAAAATGACGTTGTCACACACATGTTATATTATGCTCTGCATACATGAAGTATCAAAAAATTAGCTATGCGATGAATTTGCACTAGCCACTACGTTAGCAAATTTGAGTTTTTTGCTCTACTTCCAATCATGTTTAATACACTGTCTTTCAGTGTTCAGGTGTCGATCACATTTAAAGTTGGATTAAAGTGTGAATAGGCTGTTGTGTTGGATTGGGTTCTTTGATTTCTCGATATTTCTGGGTCATGGAAAATGGCATTAGGTCACGAAAAAATCATGGAAAAGCCATTGAATTTTGTTTCTCATTCTCAGTGTGAATCCTGTAACCAGAATGCACTTGATATGTATTTCGCGTTTGACCCCCCCAAGCTCTGGCGCTCCAAGTTCCGGGTGCAGCGTAACCGGTCGAACCTGCCCTGTCTCGTGGGAATCTGGCAAGAGGTGTCTGTTTTGCGGGTGAACCTTCCTGGAAAAATTCCAGAAAAACTGTCGAGTGTGAATGATGTTTGGCTCGCGGCTTTTTTGGGGATTAC
>JAOBAY020049268.1:0-13430 GCA_025331085.2 Zoanthus sociatus
TATTATTATTATCATTATCATTATCATTATCATTATCATTATTATTATTATTATTATTATTATTATTATTATTATTATTATTATTATTATAGTTACAAAAGTACATGGCAACTGCACTGAGCATGAAGTATTGACTAACCAATGGATATATTTCAGTTACTAAATAACATGAATACGCTATTTTTGGATTGGTCAGTTTTGACTAAGCAAAATCAGCTATATTTAACAATAAGAACACGAGCTCACATTTTCTGTCACGTGGTAGAATGACAAGGACAAAGCCCGAATACTTGCCGGATTTTGTACCGGGAGAGCCTGGGTACAAGTCCCTTAATTCTTTTAATTACTAAATATGACTAATATAAAAAGAAAGGCCACATTATGAACCGCAAAATCCCAAAGTTTGATGTTAAACGGATCAATAGATAACAAAATATAGCTGCTTTAAAATACAAGAATTTCTAAAGAAATATATGGCTTCTGGACAATTCTTCTGATAGTGTCCGGAAGCCATAATATTTCTTTAGATGCTGAATTAGCTTTAGTTTTTTTTCCCTAAGTGCGCATAGTAGCGTACGACCAAAGTATTTTTGTCGCGGCTTGATGCCTGCTCTTTCTTTTTTAAAAGTGCTCGTAACTCTTGCACTTTCATTTTCCTTAGATCTTCTATACTAACTTTTCTTCTATACTAACTTTTTTTCGTGCGAAATTAGCGAGCGTTGCTCAGAACTAGCTTCGACTTCATGCAAAAAGCAAGTCCGTTATCAGGTTGTTCAGTGGTAAAGTTGGCAACTAGAAACACAACTATGGGTTACAAACGAACCATGGGATAGCGGTAATTGGGTCTTGAACATCTGGCCCTGCTGTCACTTACTCAACAAGAACAACAATTTTATTTATCCCAGATTCTTATGTACAATTATATTTTTCTAAGGAAGATATTAGTAAATCAGGGGCACTGGCCCCCAGAAATAACTAAAAAGCTAATCTGGTCAGGGAGACAGGCGCAGAGAAGTAGTAAATTGATATGTTATGGCGAAGCGGAGATAAACATCATATAAAAAAAAGAAAAAAGAACGAAAAACGAAAAACGAGAGGAAAAAAAACAGAAACATTCGTATAACTTATAGAGAGCAAAGAGTATTGCATGGAGAAGCCAATAAAGCTATTAGTGCTTCTTAGTCATTTCTTGTTCTTGAATTGTACAAGATTCATTGATTTTAGTTGGTTATCAGTTGACTTTTAACCTTAGTACCCTGAAAGCGAATGTTGAAAATACCATAGTTTGTTCTTGCTCTCGGCAAGTAATATGAATGTTTTGATACTGACCTTGTGTTGTAACCGTGAACTCGACTGTCTGGAGTGAAAAATTTGGTCAATACTGACGGTAATAGTCGATTATGAAATTTGTACATAAAAAAGTGCTGTTTGAATATTCACAAGATCACTTAGTTTAAGGCTATCAAGAAACTCCACTGGCGTGGTCTAATTCGTCGAAAGTTCCTCAGTGTCTGAAATGTAACGGAAGTGTCTACGCTCAGCTGCTCGAAGTTCTATGTGACCTTTATCAAGTTGTTACGTTCTTAATGGGACTAACTATATATGAATTCTGTTGCTAAGAACGCTGCACCATTATTAATCTCGCTGTTGGAGTGTTCATTTTTTTTGTTATACAGCGCTCTTTTTCACAATGTAATAAATTACATACACTAATACATATCGTTTAATTATATATGATTCTATATTCCTCAAATGATTCTTTATGGAAATTTGCAACTTGCTCAAAAGTTAGAAAGAGTTTTTCAAGGTGAATGCTCATAAAAAAATTCTATTCTCTGTCGCTGACGGGAATCGAACCACAACCTTCTGATTACCGGTCAGACGCTCTACCCACTGAGCTACAAAGACCCATACGGGGAGCTGAGTCTTTTGTTAAGTTCTTGTCCATTCCCGCTGGACATACGTCTCGCATCACTTAATGTTATACTGAACTTTTTTATGACCAAGGAACAAACTTTTTCTCAATAATTGTTACCCCTTGAAATCATTAAACAAGGATTTCTTTTAACTGCTATGCCGTGTCTTTCAACCACAGGCCATCTACTATTGCATTCAAGTTGATGGAGAATATATCTGTTCCCGCCAGGTTTTCAAATATTCTTTCTTTTGCATGCATTTAGCTATGAAGTGCTGTGCATGTTGTAAAAAATATTCATATCGTAAAACGTACCTGAGAACAGTGTTTATTAATAGACTTAAAAGATGAGGTACAGATGGTAACAATTTTGCCTTCAAGGTCCCGGTTCCCACATTGCCGACCTTTAATATGCCTTAAACTGCTTTCCCCCCAATATATATAATGGCTCCGCTCTGCATCTTCACTTGATCGTCTGCTAAAAACTAACTCTAGATTTAATAGATGGATAAGTTGCACACCCGGTCCAGGAAAAGTTTAGTAGCAAGCATTTTCGTTGGGATTTGGCGAGAGTTTCTTTTTGGCCGCGCGAAAATTGGGGCGAGAACTCAAAACCGAAAAAGAAAATCTCGCAAAAAATAACGAAAATGTTTGCTTCGCAGGTTAGGGGAAGTCAAAAGCATATAAATAGCTTTTACTATCCTTTATTTGATTGAAAAGTAATTTTCTTATTGACATGAAATGTTGCTTTGATTGACAAATTTCACAAGTCTATTTCGCCATACAAAATGTTTGATAATTTCATGGCTTTTCAGTAGAGTTTTTACATCAGAAACATGAATCAACAAGCCAACAAGTTTGATAAAACTTCAAAAGGTAAAAGCGAGTTGTCATTTTTTCTCAATGCACATCTTTCCTTTTTGCGATATGTCTTCCTCTTAGGGGAAATAAAATATTTTTGTTGATTTATAAATTTTCCTTTTTTTTAAAATTTTATCAAGAAATTTTCTGAAGTTTTCTTCTGCCTAGAAAACTATATTTTTAGACTTAAGGTTTAATCACTTTGTTTGCTTGATAAGCTTTCAACATCAGGCAGTTTATCTTCGTCGCAATTCTCCTTACATATTTCATACAATATTGTACATTTGGTAATGAGAATTAAGGATTTCATTTGGTAAAAATTTTTTAAGATGAAAAGTAATATTCTTCAAAAATTGCTATATAAAAAGTATGAAATTTAGTTTGAATAGTTTATCAATATGTCACTTGACAAGTGTAGGGCTTAAAGGTTTATACTTGTAGTATACTACTAGCCTTTGCACCGAGTGCTAACTGTACTTCTTCGTCTCATCGGCCACAGGCATCCCACTTGAAGGAAGAGGAGGTGATGAAGCTTTTAGAACTTCTGCTAAAACTTGGTGTTCTTGTGGAAGGGGCGCCCAAAGGAAGTTACGAGGTGGAACTCGTCTTGGTGTATTACAAAAATTTGTCAGTTTTCAAGAGATACTATCTGCCGTTTCTCGATAAACTTCCTGAAACTTGTCAGGTAAAACAGTGATTGTGTTCTTTTTTTGCTTCTTCATTGTTCGATTGTAATTGTTTTATATAACAGAGTACTTTTTTGTGTCTACACACAGAACTTAGCCAAAGTTTGGCCTGCATCTGTATCCGAGAACTCCGTGCAAGTTGCTTGGCAATACCGCTTTCCTGATTTAGTTTCTGCCAACTGCTCAACCTGTGTGATTGGTGCTTGTCGAAACTACAAGAGGTCATGTAACATTATCTATTATTGGCGGCAAGGGATTATTCTTGGTGTGGGAAATGTCTTAGTCCGAATCTCCCTTGAGGGAAATAATCTCGATGTTATTGGTCGCAGCGAGATCACAAGAGGTAGTAAACAGGCGTTGAACATGACCTGGTACGTACTGGCGCAGTTCTTGTACGTGATTGAGTCCCATCTTTCCAACTACTCAGGAATATGTCCAGAGGTAAGTGGAGGTAATAATCAATGCTTGTGATATGAAGGACCAAAATTGAGTTCTCCCGTTCTATGATTGAGTTATAATTCAATCTACGAATATTTTTCTATGTTCTAATATGTTTTTTGAAACATACGATTTATATCAATAGATGTTCTGCATGCGACTAAAACAATAGATATAATATGTAATATTTTAATAATGACTTATGTTGCGCATGCTACGTGTGAATATGTTCGCATGTGCATTACAACTTGAATAAGGAGTAATAAAATTAAAATATTATAGAAATTAAGAATTTTAAAAGTAATAATAGTAATGATGATAAAAATATGTATCATAGATTAAGTGCAAGTGCGAAGTAATAAGTCTTAAAAGAATTAAAAGAAGAAACATTCCGTATCGTTTTCGTGTTGGCAGGTGTCCGTACCAGTTGAGGGTTGTGACTCTCCAAGGCGAAAGCCACTTTGTGAGCTGATACAAGATTATAACTTGCAAGCCAGTCACTTTGCAAACTACAGGTGGTTCCTACCCCCGGCAGGTGAGCTGTTAACTGCAGTAGAGGATAGAAAACAACTTCTTAATGTTTGTAGGGAAGTGTTTTTAAGCCATAGGATTTCAGATACAGTATGTGATGTGAATTTTCGTTTGGTTCTTGAAAATTTATTTGTAGTATTTTTTGGGGTTCCGTAAAGCTATTAATGGATACCCATTCATGTTCTTGGTCTTGTTTTTTCGTCCGATTCCACCTTTAAGTCGCGATTTACTGAATGATAATTTTCCTTAATTATTATTTTTAAAGAAACGAACTCTGTTTTTTTTTCTTCTTCGCTGGAAAAGCCATTGTGATACCTCTCAATACAAAGTAAAACGCAGAAATAATTATAGTTCGGTGCTTTGTAGATTTACTTTCGAGAAATGCATTATGGGAAAGAAACAAGATGACCGAAAGTAATAAGAGCGATTTATAGAACTTGCCTTGCGTTTCTTCCAGTTTAGGAGACGGAATTGCGGTACCATGTTTATCCAGCATGCTAACGACACGTAGGGTCCCTAACATAGGGAGGTCCTATGGCCTGATTTTTGTGAAGAGTTTGTTGTCATTCACTGGGTGCTTAAATTTCATAAAACGACAGTGGTGTTCGTTGTGGCTATAGTGAAGAAAATGAAGACAATGCCTAATAAAAGTAGTGAATTTTAAGAGTAGCATTAATAATGACAATGGTATTGTTGGTGGTGAACAGTGTTATATATAGTGCTATAATAATGGCAGTTATAGTAATTGTAGTGATGATAACGTCTTTAGTGATGATGTTCATAAGGTAGTGATGTTGTTAGAAGTGCTATTGAATTTTAAGAGTAATATTGATGATGGGCTTGTGATGTTGTAGGTCTTATTATTGTGGTATAATGGTAGCAAGAAAACAGTAGTGATGATGATGACGATAATGATGTTGACAATGGGGGTCATTTTAGGGGCTTTAATTAAGATACGAGGGCATGCAGGAACGGCAAAGAACAATAGCCTGAATTATTAATTAAAACAAAAGTTGCACGTTGGAATGTAGAGTGTTTACAGCCTGCTTACCACGCATCATCTTCACTGATACGCTGCGAAAAACTCACGTTTTAGGTTCTGTAGACAACGTGAACGTCAAACAAAATGTTAAAATCTTTGTTTGCCTTCGGGACTAAACCTCTTTTAAACAGATTAAAAAATTCCTGAAAAGAAAAGTTTGTTTTGTTCAAGAATCTCGTGCAAAGTCGAAGCATCGAAAATTTATCGATGATCTAAAACAAAAAAAAAACTAAAGGAGAAATAATAATTTTTTTAACTGCCGGTCGTCTTTGCAGACTTTGTATTTTAATGACGCAATTATGACATATTCAAGTGTCTTGAATTACCGTTATTACATGTTAACCTTTCCCTTTAGCAAATGACTTCAATTAAATGTTGGCATGATGGACTTTATTTCCTTATATGTTTTTCAGTAGAACATATTCACATCATCATTCCCATTACAAATGGTTGCATGGGTTAGACAGGTTTCGTCTATCTTCCACTCAGTTCAATTTCTGCCAGATCACAAACAATCTTCAGAGATCCTAAATCACTACCCACGACTTGGTACCAAGTCTGTCGAGGTCTACCCTTTGTTTGTTGTCCTTCAACAACTATATCTGTGCATTACATGCAGCAATACGATTCTGTAAAATTCTTTGATAAGTTCCTTCTGTACTACTCGGACAACATGGAGAATCCATTGGATTTGGAGCTGTTCACGGTAACCTGAAATTGCCTGCAGGTTCTGAGTAACAATCGTAAACATCAGGGTTAGGATTCCCATAAATTGACTATACGTGTTTGTGCTGCTGTTGGGTTTATTGTTTTTTCACATAATCCATTCTAGAGCTGGTCGTAGAAGTTACTAAAATTTTTGCCTAGAACAGGATATAAAATTTTGCAATATTTACAAACGGTTGAATACAAGGTTTAACAATTCTTATCGAATGATAATTAGTTTAACTGTGTTTTGATGTATGTGAATTTTTTTCTTTATTCACAGGCCCAATCTCTGTTTAGAACTCATTTGCTTGTCGCTCTCGTTCCATGAACATGCAGACACCAAGACCGTCCACTGTCCCATTTAGTTGCTTTTTGATGTAAACTGCCTTGAAAGGATCTTGATTTTCTAGTTCAAAACAGGTCAAGTCAGTTTACATCAAAAAGTAACTAAATGGGACAGTAGATTGTCTTGCTGTCTGCGTATTCAAGGAACGAGATAGAACAGGGTATCAAAGTAAAGCCATTTTTAGGTTAGAGCAGGTACAACGGCACCCCCCACCCCCTCCCTCTCCATTCCCCCTCATCACCCGATGTAAATAGCGACAAACGTGCTTTCATAAGTAAGGTTTTTGTTTCCATCGTTTCTGATCTCTTGTCAGGTTTGGATCCTGAAGATCACGAGAAAATCCCTGGAGATATTTGTTCATGGCTGTCCCTTATTGCATGTAAGTCAAATGTCAGTAACGACACTAACTTGTAGTATAAAGATATAGTCGTAAGCTCTTTACTTTGGTGCATTGTAAAACTAATAAGAAAAGTAAATGATACACAATATCCTTTAAAGCTTACAATGGGTTAATTAAATTTGCCGCCTTTTCTTTAGAGGGAAAAGGGAAAAAAAACTTGGAAGAATGGTTGAAATAAAGAAACGTAGATTATTTCATTGCAGTTTTTCAATTTTATATTAACAAACAGTGAATTATTACTCAAATACAGCCAGCAAGCTTAGAGGCATTTACTTGTGCCCAGTCTACTTTGACCGGATTCATAGGTGGGAGCGGTTGATGTTTGGTATAGAATACCAATAACCAAATAAAAGTACGAGAGAATAAGAAATAAAGGAACAAAGAAAGGGAAGAAAAAAACAAAAGGAAGAATGAGAGAAGACAAAAAGCAAATTTAGAGAGGAAGATAAAGACTAGAAAACCTAAAACTAGAAAAAAATAAATGAATGATATTGAGGAAAAATAGGTTAAAAATGCGAAAGTCATACAAAGAAAATAAATTACTTTTTAAGAGCAAGAGACAAAAATGCAAAAACGCAGGCTAAGAAGACTGCATGTTGCTAGCGCCAGCACAAGATTCGATTTCTACTGCGCATGTTTTACTTAGCTCATGGATGACGTAGGAAAAATTTCCGACATACTTTTTTAAGGCATCTCTATCCATCAAAAAAGAAATTGCCTTTTATATGTAGTTAACGTAAAAGAAACACAATAGACATCTTTATTTTGACATTGGATCCCACATGCATGAAGAGACTTCATGCTTTTAGTATAAATACAAGGGCAAAGCAAAGGACAAAGCAAGTGGACAGCGCAAGTGCTCGGGTAGTAAAGAATATACAAAGAGGAGTAGGACAGGCAGATTCAATGGTTATGAGGGAGGGGTCGGTTGATTAGACGGTCACACAGCAATCGGAAGTAATTAATAAAGCCGATTAACTGTATATTTCCAAAATGTACCTACCAAGGTGTCGTATCGTAATCGGGAAACACGATTAAAACCGGAATTTCAATCACTCACAGCAATACCATGATGGCTTTGCCTTTTATGAGGCACTAGGCACAAAAATAACTCTATGACTTAATAGTCGTGCTAATTTTTTTAACAGGTAAATCATTGGTGTACATTAGCTATGACATAGAACATCAGAACGAAGTAAAGCTTCTCTGCAACTATTTTGATAACGCTGGGTTTGACTGCGCTGGGGAATTGTTCCTTACGGAGCATGACCAAGATCTAACTGAAAACCGTAAACAAATCCTGCTGAGGTCATCCTTACTTGTCGTCTTCGTAACCAGCAAGTGAGTCTATGATTACAGTGATAGCAAATGTTAGTCTCAGTATTCCGGTTTTAATTTTTTTTAATTTCTTTTTGTTTTGTTTTTTTGCCACAAAATGCTCTTTAACAGCTACAATATTCTAATTTTCCCATCCTCTTTCCTCCCTTCCCATCCTCTTTACTCCCTTTGCCATCCTCTCTTCTCCCTTCCTTATCCTCCTTACTCCCTTTCCCATCCTCTCCCCTCCCTTCCTTATCCTCTCTCCTCCCTTTCCCATCCTCTCTCCTCAATTTCCTATCCTCTCTCCACCCTTCCCCATCCTCTTTACTCCACCATCCTCTTTACTCCCTTCCCCATCCTCTCTCCACCCTTCCCGATCCTCTTTACTCCCTTCCCCCTCCTCTTTACTCCCTTCCCCATCCTCTCTCCTCCCTTCCCCATCCTCTTTACTTCATTTCCATCCTTTCTTCTCCCTTCCTTATCCGCTTTACTCCCTTCCATCTTCTTTACTCCGTTCCCCATCCTAATTTCTCCCTTCCCCATCCTCTTTACTTCCCTCCCCATCCTTTCTACTTCCTTCCCCATTCTTGTTACTCCCTTTCCCATCCTCTCTCCTCCATGCATGCTGGATAGTTAATTTTTCAGGTTTTCTCCTTCATAAGAGAGCTTTCATATCCTTCCCGATCCTCTCCTTCCTTCCTATCCCCTCGCTTCCAATTTCTTTACCCTCCCTCCTTCTGCCTCCCCTCTCTCTTCTTCCTTCCTCCTTTTTTCCCCTTCCTCTTTACTCCTTTCCCCTTACTCCTTTCCCATCCTCTTTACTCCCTTTCCCATCCTTTCTTCTCTCTCCCCATCTTCTTTACTCCCTTCCCCATCCTCTTTACTCCCTTTCCCATCCTTTCTCCTCCCTTCCCATCCTCTTTACTCCCTTCCCCATCCTCTTTACTCCCTTTCCCATCCTTTCTCCTCCCTACCCCATCCTCTCTCCTCTCTACTCTATCCTCTGCATTTCCTTCCCCATGCTCTTTTCTGCCTTCCCCATTGATTTTCCTTACTGTATCAATGTAGTGATACTCTATCGCAGATTGTACAACAGCATGCACTGGTTACCATAATTCGGCGGAGTCTACCGACACGAATACCTTACTTACCTGAGTGCCTACTTGCCAGCTTTCGGTTTCATGTCGTACACGCAACCAATTTATGTCGCTGAACCGCCAACTAGAAAATCTTGTTACTCGTTTAACGACGACGAAAACGGTGATGACGACGACAACGACGACGATGATGATGATGATGATGATGATGACAATAGCAATAGAAGCAACACTACTTGTACTATTACAGCTAGAAATAATCAAAGATTAGGTAGCACGTTCGATTGTCAAGTTTGGATGGCGAGCTTGTTTCTAAGAGAAATGCAAGATAGGAAATTTTCTGATGTAGAAAATATGAAAATTTTCCTGATAGATTCGCAATAGCGAGACATACATTTGTTAACTGTCTCACATTCCCCGTTTGGTGTAAACATGCGACTCTATATACTAACAGATTTCCGAGTATCATAAATCGGGTTTTTCGTTGTACCAAAAAGCCGTGAAAGATATTACAATAATTAGTCAATGCATTTTGAATACACAAAGCATGATATTAAAAATATAGATATGTACATATCATTATTTATACAATATTTGATGTTCTCTTAAAATAGCTTTGAGTTGTTGATGCATAATTTGTAAACTTATTATTTTTTTTATTATGAATTGATTGTTTTTTTTTGAGTTTTAAGACTTTCTGGGAGTGAGTTTCAAATCTGGGCCCCAGTAAATGAAAAGCTGTGTGTGTGTGTCGAACTGGTACTTCAATTCAACTCGCTATTAGTATACCTTTGGGTTATTAATATACATCAAAGTGTGCAACATAACCGAATTATCCCAACCAATAGACGCAACGTTTCGTCTATTGAACCTCCCACGAGGTACTGAACTTCGAGTTTCCAGAGTTGGATGTATAACTTTACTTGAATTCATTTTTATATATAGAGTTTTATGTTTGAGCAAAATCGATTGTCAGTTACTGAAATTTTTTGCAGAAGTTTCCATTTGGCTTCTATAATATATGAAATTATATCAAAAAAATCTAAAATGGTATTGCAATAAAGTCAACATCTAAACTATATTTTATTTTTAAGTGCTAAAGATAAATTCTGTTATCAGTGCAGCTAGTATATCTAGAACATTAGGACTAGTTCAAAAATCACTTTTAACACTCAGTTTCTCAGTTCTGCAAATAGTTACCATGGCAGCAAAATGGCGCACGTCACAATGTGTCAGTTAAAGCTTTTGGCACTTTTAGTCCGTCGCTTTTTGGTGAGATATATTCAGTTTTAAGCCAGTTGACATAAAATACGACTCTGGCTTGCAGATAACTGTACGGTAAGATATTTTGTCGAAGTTTCAAATGTATTTCAGAAGCGCTATTGTTTATAGTGGTTCCCACGCACTTGGTGAAACGCTATAGAACGGTTTTCGCTTACATTTGTTTTAAAATTTAGGGTTTAAAAATATTAATTTGAAAACTTGATTTTTAGTTTCGGCTAATTTAGAATAATTATTGTGAGGTAGTTTTTTTTATAGTTCATAGATATAAAAAGTTAAAAGCAATATGAGCGAAGTTGCCAAATATAAGAACATTTTAAAATAATAATAAGTTTTTGTAAAATGTTTTGTACTCATTGTTGTTCATTGCGGCAATAATTTTGTTTGGCTTGCAATGTAAGATCGACAAGTTAATTTTCATTTTCGTTTTAATGAAGCATTTGTTCTGCTTCAATAAATTTCGATCTTCGAAGCAAAAAAAAAACTCTTCCTTCTGTTTTTTTTATTTTTTTTGTTAGCCAATTTTTATTACAATAGTTATAATTTCATTTCAGTGCAAATTTGAAGAAAGAGCAAGGCACAAATGTGTTGGTTTTATTTCATTCAAAAAACACGGGTTCTGTTTGTGCTTGTATCTGTCTTGTCGCATAATTTATTTTTACCGTTACGTCATAACCAGTGTGATAAAAGTCGAAGTAAATATATTTTTTTAAAAGAGTGCATATCGGTCAAATGGTTTCAATTTTGTGCAGTGTTTAGATTCAAAATGTTTCTTTGTCTTGACAACAACTTTGTATCCAAGTAATGGAAGGACTTTATGAGAACTAGAGCCGGGCTGACAATTCCCACTATGAGGAAAGTCTGTGGTGAAAATTTACACAAGCACAATTCACCGCTAGTTTAAATCTTTGCAGTCGGAATTCCCCCCAACGAATGCAAGTCTGCTTCGAAAGTCTTTATCGCCTCCGCCAATTTATCGACGGTGTTATCGCAATATCGGTAGGTTTCATAATGCCATCATTTTATCGTCAAGAAAATTGCATGTTTATTGTAGCTTTTTTGCTCTTTCGATATTAGATAACACAGATGCGAACAGCTTTATAGACACATATTTTTCGAGGGGAGAGAAGATTTCCGTTCTTTAACTCAACTTTACAGCTTCCTTCGAAAAAAGCCTAAACGAATTTCCTTACGAAAATTATACATTTTTCGTTGACCTCAACTGTTTTGTTTGGGAATAAATTTTAAGATTGTAATAGTATGTGAAACAGCTACTTTAAAAGCGGCTTTAATCTTTTATCTCTCAAATATAATTTATATCTATCTGTTCGGCGTAATGTTTGCCACAATCGCAAATCTTTTATGAGAATTTAATAACTGTGTTTCTTGATTCCACATACAGATTTAGATCATTCGCTTTGAACACTTTTACATAAACCTTGTGATCCCGCGTATAAACTACATAAAAAGCTATCGAGATTAATGCACAAACCCTTTCAAATTAACTCAATCTGTTTTTCATTCAGGTAATTGAGACGAAGAACATGTCAAGCGTATTGTATTTATTTGACTTAGGTATGAGTCAACTGCTCCTAACATAATTTACCATAGGCTCCAAGATTTTCGGTCTTCGTTTTTCATCTATATTTTAAACATAAAGCTTGAGCAATTCGGACGGCGATGCTAATTGTCAAACAGCATGGCACTGTAAGAAGACGCCATGTTTGTGCTCTATGAAGATTAATGGTGTCATGTTTTCTGTTGTATATTATAGCTATCTGTTTTCGGCTTCGTCTGTTTCACTTGTTAAATATATTAACGGTTTAACCCTTGGTTTAACCCATAGATTTTACGTTTAAGTTTTTAAATTCTATGTTTGTTAAATAACAAGTAGTAACTTTAGAAGCAAGCTGCGCCGATGATAAGCATGGCACTCTCTGATTAAAAAAAAACAAATATAAAATTGTTTTTTTCAAAACGTTTACATTTAAAACTTGCATAAGGGCAGCGTGCGGTATGATTAATGTCAAAATGAAGTAACATGTTGACAACAACCCAAAACATAGTTTTAAAATTTTCGATATCTTTAAGCATTTATATTTTGTTACAAAATTTAAATGTAAAAGAATGACAATTTTTAAAAAGATGATTTATACTTTATTATATAGGTTCAGTAATTTTAATGTGCAAAAACGGTTAAACAAAAAATATATAACCTTTTTTTCTTTGAAAGTGAAGAAGAGTTACCTATTTTAGAAACGTGAACTTGCTTTACGGAACAATTCAGAACAAAAACTTTTTAAACAAAGACACACGTAAGTAAGTTGAATTTGTTTTATTAATTCTATTCAAAATATTTCTGATTTATTTAACGTTCTAGATGTAAATTATTTTAGTATTAAAATTAGCGGTTTCACCAGAGCTCGCAACTTCAAGTTTTCACGTATTTTTGAACGCAAGTCTCCTTCATTTTGATTGAGTCATATGTCGAAACGAGCAATTCTCACAATCTAGTGTATAAACTGGTATAATACTGAAAGCAAATGTTTTCTTCGATTTTGGTTTGTATTTTTTAAAAAAACAAAATCTTAACTTGATTTTGAAAGCTGACTATGTCGGTGCAGGTGCTTGCTTGGAAGACCTAAATGTGTATGATTTAATATTAGTCGTGGAAGCGTACAAGAACTACTGGCGCTGCTATGGATCAGAATATGCAAATTTGTTATTCACTCAAATGTAAAGAAAATCCATAATTCAACATGAGATCAACTGATATGGACTTTCCCAAATAAGGGACGGACCATT
>JAOBAY020049290.1:0-13428 GCA_025331085.2 Zoanthus sociatus
GCCATCTTCAGTACCAGAGGCTATTGCACACACCCGACCTGAATACATGCCCAGTACTAGTGAAAAACTATCAATGGGTTTGGGCATTGAAGGCTAGTAGTACACGGAGAAGTAGGTTTACCGCCAGTAAGAAGGCCTACGTTATTGCGGTCAAGAATCGAGGATTTCGTTGTTTTCGTTGTATAACTGTGAAATTTGTGTTTTTCGTTATTGCGGTCAATTCTGGACATAAGTGGGTGTTGGCGCACGTAAATCCGTTGGGTGACATTTTCTTTTCCTTTAAGTATACCACCCGGCCCTGGGGACGAGCTCCTATCTTAGGCTTCGGCCAGTAGAAGTGCGAACTGTATACTAATCATCCGACATCTTACGGCACTCGCCAGTAGTACCTCAGAGCTACAAATGTATAGATACAAAGAAATAACAGGGTTTGATGTGTATACTCAGTCAAAACGGATTTAATGAGACCATTTACTTAATTGTACAATTTTTACATAATTCATTTTTTTAAACATGTGGCAACATAACATTCAGCGGTGATTGCGCATAAAAATGTTGTCCAGAGTAGTATACATCTCAACTAGGGGGTCAGGCCAATGTATCAAGCTACATATCATGTAGAGTAAATCTTGGTTTGGTTAACTGTTTTGCTTGGTTTGCCTGTGAACTTTGTGTCATTGCGTGACAAACATGAATGACCTATTATCTTGAACAAGGCTCTGCTAAATGCGCGTGTTCATGCTTCAAACTTAGTTTAGCTGCAACGTTTCCATTTTTATCGTACAGTCAAGCTATCTCAATTACTATAGGTACTATCTCAATTAATATAGACACGGTTGAGTCTGACAAAAGCTACGATATTTCGTGCAAGAGCCGTACGTTAACTTTGTTTACTGTGTCATTTGTAAAACATCGCCGAAGCGATTATAACACACTGAGGAAATAGAGATAAAACCCCAACTACAGCCAAGGATTCACGAGGCGAGCTTAGAATATTGATTTTCTATTAATAATATGCTAAGCGCTAAGATTTGCTCTAAATTTCAAGTTCGACAGCAGATACTTGATTCGCATATTTGCAGTTGTTTACACCTCGAGGTTGTGATTTTCCTGAAATAGAGCGTGCATTTTTCGTGCAGTAATTAAAAGCCCCAAACTAATTTTTATTTCTTTAAAAAGAAGAACATTTCCACTAAATATAACCTTAATCTCAAGTGATTCGGAGTTATACCGCATAAGTAAAACGTGTCATAAAATAATGCTCCAAAATTAAATTTTAAAACAATAAAATTTTGGTGATTTTTAAACACGTGCCGTGAATTCAAAATGTAAAAAAAAATTCTGATTATCGGCTTAAATAATCTGCCAATATATCCCACACAAACATACTAATTGAAAAAAAGCGAACTTGCTTTGGCACTTTTCAGGAGCAAAGTTCTTGTGTTGTTATTCTGCACGCTAATGTCCGCCATTTTGTAGCGGTTGGCATCTTGTACAGTTTTTGAAAAATTCCTGAAAAACAAAGGTAGATCGGAACAAAAAAAATATGCCACTTTTGTTAAATTACTATAGGGATTCTCTGAGTCAAAGATAAAGGAAATCAATTTTTCGAGCATGTGCCAGATTTTTGTGATTTCACGTGGTCTTAGGAGACATTCTCTCTTAATAGTCATGGAAGGAGGAAGAATTATTTTCCAATAAGTAAAACTTAGATACTCAGAAAGTTCTCTTTCAAAAGTTTTTTGGCTGAAGGTAAATATAACTGTGACCGTGTCACTATTTAAGTGGTAGTAATTTTCTTATTAATTTTGTTCTGTAACAATGCAGATAGAATTTTCGTTTTTGCTTATCAGAAGCAACAGGAAGCAGTTAAAACGGGTCACATTTTTGGTGTCAGAAGTGGGATGCAAGTTGTTTTTGTGGCTTAGATTTCTGACGAAACCTAAGACTGAGTTTTTTCAAAATGTGTTAGGGTTTTTAACTAACAAATAGTAACAGTACAAACACACTGGTCATGCCAAACAGTTGGTGTGAGGTTGGAGCTCACACTATATTTTTATCGGATTTGACATTTTTGAAGACATACTTGTTGCAGAATTTTGAACTTAATTGGCTTGACTAGAAGTACAGAAAAATTGCGAGGGACCAACCAGTTTGGTGATCAGCAATCCAGTAAGTAATATTGGTTATACTCTCATGAGACCAATGCCGGTCAACACCGCACTTTAGTTTGGACACTTGAAATATCACAAACTGGGAAAATGAGTGAAGCATTTCTGTGAGCTGTGAGAAAATTTTGACAAGGTTCAAGAATCGCAACCAATGCTCTTCATTTTGTTCACATTTGGAAGGAAGACTGATCCCGGAAAATATTCTGTAACATGCCTGTTACAGCAGTTTAGGATATCAGTAGTGAAGTTGGATCATGAAGCAGATGCTAAAATAAAGTGTTAATCATCCAAAATAAAGTGGTGTTGTTGTTGTTGTTTTTCATTATCAATTTTTGTTTGATTTCTTTTTCACTTGTCCAAGGACGAGCTCAAGCAGGGGAGAGTGTGACCGTGTTACTATTTTAGTGTTTTTGTTCTGTGACAATGCAGATAGAATTTTCGTTATTGCTTATCAGAAGCAACAGGAAGCAGTCTTTTCATTCTTTTGATTAATGTCATGAATAAGTTACCAAAATACAGTACCAAATTGAGTTAGTCATGGTATTTGGTTAGTCATACCTAGGATCTTGTCACATTTTGCGTGTTATTTTTGGATTCAAATTTCATTTCATCTATTCCTTAGATTTATTTTATTGGCATACTTATTCTATCTTTCCTAAGGTGCTTTGAAGTGCGTTTTGTAGTATATTCAGAGTGTTATTTCTATGGGTTTTTTCTTTTACTTTTCTGTGCTTCGTTTCACCAGAAGTGGTCGTGTAGGAGTAACTAATTTCATTAGTTTTATTTGATTACCTGTATTGCTTACATATTTTCCTAGACAGTAGCTATCATTTCAAGGATGTAAATGCCCATGCATTGTGTTTTGTATATAAGTTGTATTTTTCAGAGAAGGCGAGCACATGCATGAAGTGCGGAGCGCATGGAGTGAACATTTACGCTTCTGTGGCTTGAACAGCCCATGGAGGTGCTTTTCATGAGGCCCAGGTACTGAAGTAGTTACATACTTCGCCATGCCAATTGTGTTGTATGCTTTCCGTTTGTTGAGATTGTTTGTATCATGTTTTATTTATATATTTAGTTTTTGTTTTGTTTCGTTAAATTCTTGCAAGACCACTCCTTGCATCCAGTATTCGTTCTCGCATTGTCTGTTAGTTTTGCCATTTCCTTCGCTGGTGTCAGATCCTGATAGTTTTACCGTGTTGCTTTCGAGAAATATTGTATTTTTTGTCCTTGAAAGTCTCTTCTCGTTTCATTACACCCACGCCGTGTGTGTTTCCCCACAGGTTATATTTTTGGTGTCAGAATTGAGTTAAAATGAGTTACATAAAGCAAATGAAACTTGCTGAGTGACTGCTATTTTCACCATAGTGAGTGACTGTTTCATTTCTCCATAGCAAACCATTTTGGTGCCTTCCACAATAATGTGCAGTAAATAATGGCTCTACCAATCCTTCTCAAGAATATACAAAATGGCCTTTTCTACAAAACAATGGCTGATGAGGTGACAGACGCAGCAAATCGTGAACAAATTGTTTTGTGTTTGCGGTGGGTGGGTGACGACTTCAATGCAACAACGAGTTTATAGTACAGTGTTGTACCAAACAGTGCTGCTGGCACGATCATCGCCTGTAGAGATGTGCTGATACAAATCTATCAATCAAAAACTGTAGGGGGCAGTGCTATGGTGGTGCTCCAAATCAACTACAGCACAAAGAACCAAGAGCAATTCTAATATGCGATACTGTGAAAACTATTAAATCTCTCACTGATGCTCTTGCAACAACCGTCGAATTATCAAAT
Source organism: Zoanthus sociatus (assembly GCA_025331085.2). Classification (NCBI taxonomy): domain Eukaryota; kingdom Metazoa; phylum Cnidaria; class Anthozoa; order Zoantharia; family Zoanthidae; genus Zoanthus; species Zoanthus sociatus. The sequence continues at coordinate 3,972 of JAOBAY020049290.1, forward strand.
CTCAAAAAATTTTCACCCAATTGTGATTCTCTATTTGGAGAGTTGCACCACATACAGTACACCAATTTTGTGACCACTTTGTTCCACTAATTGCACAGTTTATCCAGCATCATTACAAAGTGTTCTGGACAACTAGGTTCTCTTCAGGGAACTTTGGTCACAAGTGTTGGCCACTAAACTCGATCCAGAAGTAAGAGCATGTGTTGTCAGAATTAGATATCAAATGTAGACATTTGATTATTCTTTTTGAAGTGAACCGGGGTTGTTGTGTACTGAAGCACAACGACAACTTTATAAAACAATAGGATGCAGATTGCCAATCTTGTGCTAACCTAACCAGACATGACAATGCTTTTGACTGCTTTTTGGCAAAATCAGTGCAAGAGCTGAGGTCTGGAAAATGGACCTTTTCTGCCACGAAAAATGAAAAGTAACATCTCAGTTATATTTGGGAAAGCACTAGCCGAGTTTCTGTAAAAGCAAAGCCCATTCATTGGCAAATCTACTTTGAATTTATTGATACAGCAATTCCTTGTATCAAAGAACACTTTTTCCTGAGCCATTATGTTGAATGTTACCAGAAAGAGAAATCTTTGCTGACAAGCGCAGTCATCAGAGAATTATTTATATCTTACACAGATTTGTGATTTCTAGACGTCCTGAGATGACCTGTACAGACTACCATTAGAAACGCAAATGCAAATGTTAATAGCCAATTTTTCAGACAAAGCAAAGCCATCATTATGCAACAGGTTCTAGACGTTTGCCGTAGTTTTCTGAAAGCTGAACAGTTGCTGCTGTCACAAGTTGACCATCATAAAATTGCAGTTTTTGGTATTGGCAACTAACCCACTGAAACAAGCAGCAAAATCTCCTATGAAGCCTTTGATTAAATAAAAAATTTTATCAAATTTTTTACTCAAAAAGTGCACTTCCTCAATCCTATCCAACAAAATTCCTTTGATGGCAAGAGATTTGTAAGGTTTTGCCTTTTGTTTAGGTTAGGTCTTTTATTTCAGCAAATATGAGTAAGGCATTTAACTCTGCTACCACCGTTAATGATAAATAAGCTCCAGGCATGTGGCTTCTCAGATGACGCACTTTCTTGATGAAATCATACTTTACTGAGAGACATTACACAATTAAACTAAATGGAGTCACTAGCACATGGAATGACTCCCCCAGAGTCTGCCCTCAAGGGTCATCGTTTGGTCCTTTACTATGGAATATTTTTTAAAATGACGTAACTTTTAATGTAATCAATGTATCAATGTATGCTGATAATCATCAGTTGTACGTTTACCGTCAGACAGTCAAACGAGTTGAGGAACAGTTAAATGAACAGGTTCACTGGATGTTAATATTTTCTGGAGGTTTATTCTTGATTACTGATTATTAAACCATCTAGCATATTACTTGCTGTCAGAAGCGAACTAAATTGACATTAAAACCGTCAAACACACAATGGAGACCATTGAGGCGCCGAAAGCTCCGAGTTTGGAAGGAAACTTAAACGAAAACTGGAGGCGATTCAAACAAAGCATGGGAAATTTACCTCGCCATTAAAACCACCAGAATGGAAAAAGCAGATGATGCAAAATACCAATCAGCCCTGTTCAGAGGAAGCATGAGAAGTCTACAGCTCATTTAGCAAGGCCAACAAGGGCAATGAGTGGAAAGTTGATAAAATCATAGAGAAATTTACTAAATATTGCACTGATTGTGACAGTGAAGCCATGGTGTGGGCTTCTCAGTTGATAATACCATGCATAAATATGGGAGCACAAAACTCAATCCTTTCCCATGTACTGAGAAAAATCCATCCTGTTACTTCATGGGTTGCCCATGTCACAATATTCACAACACTGCTCATAAAGGGGCTGAACCATTTACCTCTCTGATAGGCTTTGATGTTGAGGAATTTTGTTTTGATTTATTTTACTATTTTGATAAGAGCACCAAAAGGGAGGGTGCTTTACAATCTTACAATGAATTTTGTGACTAGGAATATAGAAAGATCTTAAAGCATGTTAACGTGAAACAGCTGAGTGTGAGACGACTGACTTCAACGAGCTGTTGAGCATGCTTTAAAGCAGTTGAAGGTTGTGGAATTTTGTCAGCAACTTGCAACGTAATGACATTGCGTTGCAAGTTGCTGAAAAAATTGCCCTGTGTAACAGGGCCTTAACAAACACGTAGCTACCTGTATGCAAAATTTCGTTTTTTTTCCTCCTAAAAGATAGTCATGAATCTGCCATTTCTAAAAACGTAAATTTTGTATAATATTTTAAGTTTTATCTACCAGATTTATACATTTAAATATACTGATTTTCCCCGAAGTGAAGTCCAAAATTAGGAAAACTCCAAGAAAGTACTAGGCATGGTTGCTAACCAATGTTGGTCCCATGGCTTCAACACAAGAGACAATAACAGATCTCGTGCGATTGAGATTTCTTCATGGACAGATATTTGTGCAGAACCAACCGAAGGTAGAGTGGAAAAACTAAAGAAAGCACAGCAGTATTTGAAGAAATTGAAATTTTTACGGTAAGTAAGCAATTATTAAAATATGTCTCGAGGAAGTGATCTGCTTTGTTTTTATTTTAATGGCCAAGTGGCGTACAGTAGGTCATTTTTGTGTGTTGTTTTTGTTTCGAATTCGTGTGTTTTTTCCCTCACAATTTGTATTTTGTAGATTTTATGTGTGTGCTGTCTTTTTAATCTTTCGACGTTTGTGTTGTTTGTCTTTTGATATATCGCTTTTTCAACAATCTGCAAAACAGAGGATCCAGCAGAGTTTTCGCAATGGCTGCAGTGCTGGAGGGATAAAAACAAAGCCGGCAGCCGTCAAATTCCCAAACACTTGATTTGTATTCAACCTGTAAAACGTTTTTTTAATTTGCATGCATATCAAAGTAGCTTTAGTTCTTACAATTTCATTTTTTATATCTTCATGTTACTTCATTTTAGATTTTAAGATTTAGTAAAGCTGGATTTTTTGATTGCTCACCCACAAATAACATGGGAGCCGCTGATTAATCAAAGATGCTCACTGATAAGAGTGTACTAGTTTCATTTTTACGATTCTTACCTCATATTAGAAAATCGTTACCTTACAATGCCTTCCATGTTCACCTGGCATTCTTCTATATTATTGAATGTTTATTATTATTTCTATCTTGAAATAATGTAGGTGGCACGTTTTTTATTTATTTAATAGTATCTGTAGGGCATATGATTGATGCTTGATTTTTTACAGTCCTGTTTTTGTTTCTACTATATATTTGCAACTTGTAATTTTTTCTCCAAAAGTAAATATTGACTTCGATTCTGTCTTTATTCTCTTTTCAGGTCTACACAACATCACCATATTACTGAAGTTCATATCTTCTCTTTGACAGAGAAAAGCCGCAGTTGAAAAGTGACTGAATGAAAAGCAGTGATTTGAACACTTGGTAATTATTGATATTTATTGATAATTATGTTGTAATAAAATTTCATATTCTGGTTCTGGATTCATGAGGTTTCTATTATTTTGCAAAAGGTAATTCTTTTTTTTTTAATGTATGTTTATTCAAATGGTACAAAATATGATTTTGTTTTTAAAACAGTGACAAAATGTATGCAACAGAAAAAAAGTCTCATATTTCTTCTCCTTTCAAGTTACTTCCAACCTTTCCCTATGAATACCAGTACATCAAATTGATTTGTAAATATGTGTGTGTAAGAACGAGGAATTTTAGGGAGACTGGCAAATCAGGTTCTTGCTTTTATTTTAGGGTAGTTGTACATATTGGGATTTCAAGAAAAACCGGTTTATTAATTATTTACTATAATAGTTATTTGGTTTAGAATTTATTTTGATGCACATAGGCAAATAAAACATCTGCGCAAACTAATAACCTCTGCAAATCTAGAATATTTAGAAAGTCAGAGCATAATTTAAGATGGCAAAAACAAGGCTCGATTTTAAGGGAAATTTCTTGTTGTACATGGGGCAACCAAGATTTATTTTTTAGGCATCCCTCAAAAGTTTAGGCCGTCCTAAACAAAAGTGACTCAAACAGCTATATTAAGTGTTTCAGTGTGTTTTATACTTTCTTTCATTTAAAATTTCAAAGTAACAGATTGTAGTATTGTAATATTGACTGATCTGGTGTTTTTTATAACATTAAATAGTGTAGAAGTACTGTGATTAAATGCAAAATTATTCAACTGACTTCACTTGCAACATCTAACTGAAATTTAATACAGAATTTTCAGTGAAAGGGCGGCAGTGCTTAGCAATTGCATGGCTAGTTCTAAATAAAATGTTGAGTTTTTTAAATGGTTCAGCATTCATTGTGCGCGACATTTATGGCATAGGAGTTGAGCCTGGAGGCGCTTGTTGAGCTGCAGCAGTGGCCATCACACTGTTGTGGATTTTGCTCTCATTGTGTTTCTTAACAACTTCAAGGTGACCAGAGGAACAACCTTTTACAAAATTTTGATCTCTGTCGTGAGAATACTTTGAGCATACTGAACAGTGCATTAATTTTGTTTGTTTGTCATAGCACAGCCAGTCTTTGTAATGTGGATCTGACAGCCAAGATTGCTGGAACGAACGTGCAGGCTGCCTGTTTGCATCATAGGTTCTCCGAGCAGCCAACTTCTCTTCTTCTGTTTTCCTTTTTTTTTGGTTGTGGCCTTTCAACGTTATTGAGATACTTCCACATGGTGTTTAAAGGAACAAAATGCAATAACTTTAAATAAAAATGCAACTAACACGGAACAAAATCACTCAAGCAATCAAATCCAATTGCAAAGCGGTGTGCATGGCATTGTGGATCGTAATTAACTGTAGTCTATATCTAAAATGGAAGAGATAAGACTTCTACAATTCAAGATTTCGATGCTAACAGCTAATGAAATAAAACTTTATTGAATTTCCTAAATGATATCAGTAAATACAAATTTTGCATCAATGTTTATTTAACCTATAACAAGGGAAAACCGCGGAAATTGAATCTAATCCGATGCCAATCACTCCAAATGTAATTGCCACCTACTATGAACTTTTAGTTTTCTCTTGAAACACGATAAGCAAGTTCGCAAATCAATTTCTGAAAATCTTTATAATAAAAAATAAAAGTATACAGAAAATATATTCAATTGGTTGGTTCTAGTCGTCTAAAGGATGACTAAACTGCTATTCTTGGTTGCCCCACGAAGAATGCAGTCGTCTCTGACGACCGGACGACCGTAAAAGTCGAGCCCTGTATGTGTTGGCTCCTGTTCCTAAACCTGAAGAAGAACGACAAAAAGATGAAATAAACCACATTACAACTGCTGAGCATTTTAATAAAGATATCAATTATTTGACAGCTGTAAGGGAGCTTTTGGACAATAATGCTGTTCCAAAGACATGAATTTTGATGTACTGTGCTACTTGTATGATTTGCGTGACGTACGTCAGCCCAAGGTCAACTTAAACAGACTGCAAATTTATAGGTAAGTCGAGCCGTTATTTTCTCGTTCGCCGTTCAAGATCCCAGTAATATTTTACATGGATTTGCAGTATTTTTTATCCCCTTTGTACCATGTACACATAACAGATTTAATCCGTGCCACTTTTGTGAAATCTATTTTTTGATTAAGTCACTCGACGCAGCCTTCCGAGTAATATAAAATGTATGGCTAGAAGATGCTACAAGCGTGGGAAAAAAATAAAAACATTTCATGAATTGAAAAACATGGAGTCAAAGACGAAAATATAAACTGTATTTTATTCAAAGGATGTGGTATTTGAAGGCCGCTATGAATATTTATCGCGGTATCAAATTGAGTTTAGATTTGGAGTGTAAACAAGCTCATTTTTGTAGTTTCCAGGTCGCTTGCTTTGATCAGATATATTTTTTAAAATTTTGCATTTTGAAACAAATTAAACCAATTTTAGTAGTTCACAATAGTTGTGTGATCTTCCAACAAAATATCAAGTATCATTTTTCCGGACGCCAAAATCGACTGGTCACTTCTTAGAAGAACTCACTCTTAAACATTAAATTTTAGCACAAAATATCTCACATGTTAGATGGTGTTTATACCTTCATTGACGTTGTACATTTGTGGGGGAAGTACCATGTCATGTTATGATATGTTCACATTATGTTAAAATACAATAAGTGAATTGCAAATGTTTATTATTTTGTTTCATCATTATTACATCATTTATATTTAATTATACAACAGCAGCATATTGTGCATGAACAATAAGTATACAATAGCAGTTATTTTTTTGTCAAAGAAACACAAAAAAATTACTACTTAAAAATTATTTTTTGGTCCTCAAAAACTCCTTAAAAACTCCTTGAATTTTGTTTACTCACCCCAGCACGAACCCTACAGTCTAAGACTACAAGAACAAATGGAGTGGAATCCAGACAATTTAGCTGATACTGATCCCAGAGAAGCTCTTGATATCGCAAACAATTTAGCCCATGGAATTGTATCTAACAACAGAATTACTTGTCACGCTGGGCTGGGAGCCACTCAATTCCGGCGTTTTTAATTTCTTGAGTCCAAATGATTTGCTAGCGGATTAGGACATGAGTCCTACTTGCTAAAACAAAATGGCGGGTCGAGCGTATGTGAAAATTCACAAAGCTTTGACTAAATTTGGGAAAGGAACAAAGCTACAGAGATCAAAGGAGAGCTATTGGAATTGACAAGGGATGTAATAAAGAAGCATAACTGTGAGGACGACTCAAAAACAAAATATTTTCTGGCTCAGCCTGCAAGAGTGCTAAAACGTGAATTGAGGCGGTGGAACAATTTGTGCTTGAGAAGAATGAAGCAAGCGCCAAATACACGTAATCCATGGAAAATCAGTTTTTCAAGAGATATGTCATTCGAAGTATTTGATGTGTTGAAGGTATGGTGCAAGTCAGTAATAACAGACAAGAAGGAAACGAAACACAGGTGCAGGTTCACCTTTGCCTCTGCAGAAGATGTACTTCAGCTGCTGGAAAAAGCTGGCTTGAAATGTGACACCGAATCAGTACTTTCTAAAGATTTCATGAACAAGTACCATGCAAGACTCCACTGCAGGCAAGACAGGACATTTGAAATTAATATTCTTTTTCAAAAGAATTAATCTCTGTCACTTGCTATTATGGTGTTTGGAATGCATTTGGTATCCCTCAGCATGTGTGATTTGGCTGATTTACAGTTGATTTTGGCTAATTTAGTTGATTTAATTTTTTTTTCACAAATTTAAGTTTAAATAATAAAGATCTGCTTAGTAGTACCAGTAGTTCCTAGTTAGGAACAATTTTGAACAAGTGAAGTTGTAATGAAGCATTGTTATCTTTGTTTTTTCCATTTGTATTGTCTGTTCTGCCTGAGCGTTAGTACCAAAGTCTCTCCTAACTAAGAACTATTATTGAGCAACTGGTGGTTTGATTTTATTTCACATACTTCTTGTTTGCACTTTATAAAAACTTTTTAGTGAAGGGTTTCAATCAATCTACAACAAAAATTATGTAAAAGCTAGTAATTTATATTCATAATGAATGGCATTGAATTAGGCATAGAAATATAAATATGTTTTCATTGGTAGATTTAATTTTTGAGATAAAAAAGATTTAATTAGAGTGAAGGCACTATTAGACCTGTGAAGCAATATTTTGCCTTTACATGTAAAAGACAATATTTCACTAAAGAAAACAATTGATTTTCACCATAACAATGTATTAATGCAATATTTATTTCAAATGTTTTCTTCCTTCAAACTGAAATAAAAGACTTTATGTACTTTTATGAAAACCTGTTAATAAATTATTTTTACATAAATGCAATTGACTCTGTTCTGCTGGCGTACTAATACTAGCCTAAGTTACCTAATTAATTCCTACCAAACTATTTATACTACCTCACTGCTAGCATCAATAGACCTACTGCAAATATGGCGTCGATTACACGAAAGCGAGGCTTTTTGGTAGCAACTGTTGCTAAGGGCAGAATTTCTTTCAACAAGATAATTATTCTGGATTTGTTTGTTGCATTAAATTACATGTTTATCAATTGGTTTTGAAGTTGTAACAAAAGTTGGTCATATTTTATCCGACTGGACATTTTAGCGAATTAAATTTGTCAAAAATGCCAGATAATTGTTGTGTACCGGTGTGGTAAGTCAGGGTATAAGATTGATGCAGATGGACGTAAAGTCACTTTTCATAATCTACCTAAGAACTCACGTCTGTTAAAAGTAAGTAACGTTACTTTTAACCGACTTACTTTTAACCCGTTCTTAAAAGAACGACTTACTTTTAATCGAAAATGTAGCGATAATTTAGCGAAAATTTATCGCTAAATTTTCGCATTACAGATAGAACTAAGATATGCTCACTGCATTTCAAAGCGGATGACTTTAAAACAAGTTTAACTGGTCGTCGAACACTTACAGATAAAGCAGTTCCTTCAATATTTCCGTGAAATGGCCCTTTTCCAAAACGAAAATCTCCGCGAAAGAAACTGTTTGAGAGGCAATTACAAGTTGCAAGTGAAAGCCCAAAAATGGCAGTTCCACTTGAAAGTAAAACAGACGAAGAGAATGACCCGAAAATTACATAATGCAGCTAGAAAGAGTAAAAGATCTTATCAGAAACCAATTTGGAATAGAGAGGTTATATAGGATTTCCAAATTATGAAACACTATAGGCATGTTATAAATTTGTACTTCTTGGATAAATTTTTTGTATTCAAAGTTTGGTTACCTTAACATCTGGCCAGACCGAGAATCTATAGACAAAGCAATGCCTAAGTCGTTTAAAGACAAAAATACTAAAACAAGGGTTATTATAGATGCGACAGAAATAAAATGTCAGATGCCCTCTTCACTTGCATTGCACAGTGAAACGTATTCCTCATACAAAAGTCATACAACTTTTAAAAAGCTTGTTGGAATTGCCCCAAGTGGCCATATTACTTTCATTTCCCAATTATATTCTGGTAGCAATTCTGACAGAGAATTACCAATAAGATCAGGACTACTTAGGTTACCATTTTCTCCTGGTGACATTGTAATGGCTGATAAGGGGTTTACAAATAGTGACATCTTAGAACCTCTTAAAGTTGGTTTGAACATTCCCCCATTTGTTGGTTCCAGAACTCAATAACCTTCTGAAATTATTGCAACCCAAGAAATTGCTTCTGAGCAAATTCATGTAGAAAGAGCTAATAACAGAGTGAGAAATTTTCAAATTTTTAGCCAAGTCATTCCATTATCTTTAGCTGACAGTGTTAATCAAATGTGGATTGTTTGTGCAGTGCTTACAAACCTGCAAAATCCCATGTTTTCCTCGTCAATGCCAATTAATGCTAACCGTATTTCTTTTAGATTAGAAACCTATTTAAGAATATTGTTTTTCATACTCGGGCTCAATATTCTTATTTTGTGGCGTTTTGAGAATAAAAATAT
>JAOBAY020049336.1:0-13428 GCA_025331085.2 Zoanthus sociatus
TCGAGGGAGAGAAGTAAAACGGACAAGAAATAAAGGTACACATAACATAGATTATGTACAAGTGTGCAGGAAGCAGGGAAAAGAGAAGAAGAAAAAAATATTTATATATTCAACTAATCACATCTTAGGACAGAAAAATTGAGCAGACCTGAAATTATTACTTTCTTGGAGTCGTAGTACAAAGCTATTCTCAGTTCTGATAATATCTTTGCACTAAATCTGTACACTTTTAAATGACAATATAATTATTAAATTATGTATGATGCCAGCAGACTGTCTTTTACATTCTTTTTGAAAGCTGACTTTTTGAGAGTTTTCAGCTGATCATCTATTGAATTCCAAACTTTTTCCCCAGTGAATCTAATATTGAATTTTCCATAATTTGTCCGTGCTTGTGGTAAGGAGTAACTCACTTTTGAGGCAAGTCTTGTGTTGTAACTATGTTTTTGATTAACTTTAGTAAAGAACAAGTCAACTGAAAAAACTTGGCAGATTTCCAGAATGATAATCGTGCATAAAAAGTGCATTGTGGAAGTAAACAAGATCACTAAATTTGAGAATGTTTAGTTTTACGTAAAGCGCCGGGGATTGTGTGTTCACGATACTCGGAAAACGTAATAATGCGTAATGCCTTTTTTGTAGGATGAATAAAGGGTTGACTGTACAACTGTATGTATTAACCCAAGCTAAGACGCCATAAATAAAAAAAGGATATATTAAGGCATAATAAAGGTTGGTCAGAATATCTATGTTCACAAAGTGCCTAGGTTTCGATAATGCTCCAATATTCCTTTTTATCTTTTTGGTCAGAAAAGACACATGGGCTTTCCAGTTTAGATTTTTATCAATTATAACTCCTAGCTATTTTATATTATCTTCCTGTTTAAGAGATTTGTCTCTTATAGCTATGTTAACAGTATAAGTCAGTTTCTTCTGTATGGGACGGAAGATAACGAAGTTTGATTTTTCAATATTCAGTGAGAGTTTGTTTGCACGGAGCCATTCATGTACTAAATTTAATTGCTCACTGGTTATTTCTTCTAAAGCTGTAATGCTTTTGTGTGCATGAAATATGATTGTGTCATCAGCAATAAGATGAAAATCAAGAATCTTAGAACAATTTTGAAAATCATTAACACATAGCAAAAAAAGAAGGGGTCCTAGCACCGATCCTTGAGGAACTCCACAGGAAATTGCCTTTGTTGCTGATTTTACGTCCCCCATAGATACAAATTGTTGTCTATTATGAAAATATGATTCAAACCAGCGTTTAGCAACTCCTCTTATGCCATAGCTTTCTAGTTTTTGTAAAAGAATTTTATGGTTCACGGTGTCGAAAGCTTTGGATAGGTCAAGAAAAATTTCGCATGCATATACATGCCACTATCTATAGCTTTCTGAATTTTGTCAGTGATTAAAAGTATTGCCATTATAGTGGAATGATTCTGCCTAAAACCAAACTGCTTGTTATATAATACATCGTGTTTCAAAATAAAATTCATCAATCGTTTGAACATTAGTTTTTCAAGAATGCTATTGAAAACTGATAATAACAAGATAGGGCGATAGTTATTGAGACATAACTGAGATCCCTTTTCAAAGATGGGTATTACCCTGACTAATTTAAAAGAATCAGGAACAACTCCTTGAGAGATAGAAAAGTTAAATATTATTTCCAATGGAGTTGATACAATGCATTTGATAAGTTTAAGGATTTTTGTAGGAATACTAAATGGCCCTGTAGCTTTAGTAGAGTTTAAGTGATTTATTTCCTCTTCAATCTCCAATTTTGTGGTTGGACTTAAATAGATGCTATCTTCCTGTGAGGGTGGCATAAATGTCATTGGAGACACATTTACAGGGGTAACCGATGATGCTAGTTTCTGGCCAATATTAGCAAAGAAATCATTAAAGGCATTAGCGATAAATTTACAGTCAGTTGATTCTGTGTTATCAATTAGGATTTTGGAAGGGAGGCTACGACTCATTGGTTTCATTTTTATGATATTTGTTATCCCTATCCATATATTCTTAATATTAGCTTTGTTGCTTATAAAATATTTCTTGTAATAATCAGATTTGCTAATCTTAATCAAGTAATTTAATTTATTTCTATAACATTTAAATTTTTCATGGTAATATAAAGAATTTGTTTTATAAATTTTTTGTAGAATTTGTTTGTAATTATAATAGACTTTCTTATTCCAGGAGTAATCCAGGGTTTAGACAACTGTTTCATTAATCTTCTGCTAATCATTTCTATTGTTTTAGAATACTGGACCAAGTGGATCCATATTACACTGAGTATTTGAATTTCAATTTTTTTCCTTTGGCCGAAAGTATATTTTTATTTCCATTAATTTTCATATAATTTCATTTTCATTTAAGTGTAAATTTTCACAATTTGAAGCCAATCATATATTGCTCACGTCATATACTTGCTTTACAGCGCTATGATGAAAACACAACTTGGCAACCAATCAAAACGCACGTACTATCCAAATTATTTTGTGCTAAATACAGTATGTAATGGTTAGAGAATCTGAAGTTTACACTACTGTCTGTTGTTCTACAGGTGGGATGTTCTTAGATGGAGGATTAGACTGTGCAACAAAACTATTTTGTGATCTAGCATTTGATGATAAGGTATCCCACAACTTCATATTATCGCTGTATGAGTGATTTGTTTATTTTATTCTATTTTTGAGAGTAAGATGTCATATTAGAAGTGGCATGAGATGTCTGCCCAGCCCCAGATAGCCATACAACCCATTTTAGTCAGGGTTTCGACCTTTATTAGTTAGCAAAACCTTTAGGATAAACCTGCTAATGGTCTAACACCCCGATCCTGCATTCTGATTGGCTACTCCACTAGAGGTCTATTTGTGATAGCCCCGTTTTGCTATAATATCAGAGGATTACATCCTTTTTTGACCGATTAGTAGGTTTATACTAAAACAATTAGACCTCTCGGCCTCATGGAGTACGTGGCTGTGTTATTACAAGCACGTATGTGCAACACAGTTATATTGACTCGTAGTCCATTCGTCTTAGAGGTCTAATTGTTGATTTATACTCAATATCTGAGTATCAGGACCTGATGCATTCAGTGTTAACCCTTTTTATATAATTGGTATACGTAATCAAATCATGTGTCGCCTGGCCAAATTGAAGTAAATTCCCCGAGCCTTCATTCAAGGACAGTTCTTTCAGTCTGCCCCTATACGGCAAGTTATTTCACTTTTGCCAAATTGGACGAGGTCACATACATTGACCTTTTAATAACACCTAGGCAATCATTTTATTTATCTTGGAAATAACAAACGAACAAAATCATGCCGGTAACACATAAGGTATCTAGAGTTTTTTTCGCCCTGAAAGCCTGTTCAAAAACTCCTTAACTACAGAATAAATTCCTTTAAAGCGAAAAACACGAACAGAACAATTTTTAGCAGCAATTAGTGAAACGTCACTGTTCTCAAAACTTGTAAACAAGACTTTAAAATTGGTTTTGACCGAAAATAGAAAGCGTTTGCTTATGGGATTTCGCACGAGTTGGTGATGTAGCTGAAATCGAATGCGTGACCGCAGCGAACGAGTAAGTTTTTCTGATACAAAACCAGTGAATGCTTTCCATGCTGTAATGTATTCATTTTATACATATTGAGATTTTATGGCTTCTATTTATTCACTTTTAAATTGATTCGCTTTCATTAGAAAAACATAACACTGAGTTTATACAGAACTTTCCACTGGTACTGTGTCGATAATAAGCTTAAAACTCAAACTTTCTGAATAGAAAATGGAAGTTCTCCTTAGTTAAATGGTGGCCAATAAGAATCTTAAGAAAGTTGATGAAAATGACTTATCTGTTGCTAAATTCGGTGACTTATTTGTAAAATGTTTTGTTTAAATGCTCCTCGTTGAAAACTGCTTTACCAAAATATTCCTGGTAAAGGCACTGAATTTGAATTTTTCGCGAAAGAAGATTCACTTTGAGCAACAATACTTTGCAAGCTCACCGCTTGAACTTTTTGTGCGGAAGTTATATTTCCAATTAGAATCAAGAAGACAAAAACATGTTCCAACACAAATTTACTTTATTTTTTAGCCATGCAAGCAGATCTAAATATTTTTCTCGCTTTTCAAAAGCTTCAGAAAAAAACTACAGAAAGCTCGAGTACATTGAAATTAATTTGTGAACAAGGAGAGAAAGCTTCTAAACATGCTATTCGAATTGAAGGTGTTTTGTTATTGGAAGGAACGCTTTTCTCACGCGTTGAAAAATAGGTTCGCCTTTGTGATTGGCTAAGAAAACGAAGCGCACTGGATTTTCACATAATGAGTTATCATAAGAAATCTCAGTATGTATAAAATTAATATGGTTTCGATATAAGGTTATTCGGTGTATGAGCTGATAACCGAGATTTAGTGAACCAGTTACGGAACACTTGAAACGCAATATTCGAGGTTGAAAATGTAATAAATTCTGAAAATGATAACTTTCGCTGGAGTGGAATTTTCCGCTCTTGAAACCTTGTTACCACAGAAATTTTGTAATTGCTCATGTGAAATTACAAATCGGGGGAAATTAAAGACAAAGCTGAGATCACAGTGTAATTTGTTGTCTATGTTATTGTTTTACTTACGTCCATGGTGAATAATCATTTCTATCCAGGAGTTGACTTTGAGTTTTATTAGTGGTTGTTTATTGTAGAAACTTGACTTATTTTTCTTATTTTTCTCGCAGGAACTTCAAGAAATGTGGTTAAATTTGCCTAAACATCCTTTACAGGTTTGTTGTACTGTAAACTGGGTCCGCCTTGAAAAGATTTTATTGTAGTAAATACGTAATTCGGTCTTTTCACTGGTTCAGACTAATTTCTAAGAGTACAAAAAAATGCAGATCAACGCAATTAATGCGATTACTATGATCAGTGATAAAACGATCGAAAAATGGCGACTGCTTTTGTTTTCATAGCCCATCAAAAGTATGGTTTCTGGATTTCAATTCAAGTAAAATAAAACGTTCAAAAAAATCAGTTACTTCTTTCTTTTAGAAAAGTAAACATTTTGTCAGAAACCTGGGTTTTCTGATATATAACCAGATTCAGTCACAAATCAGCTGCTAGTGGAAAATTTTAGTCACTATACCTAATTTCGAATACTAGAATAAATGCAATCTTTATACGTTGCTCTCCAGTTCTTTATAAAATTGGCTCCCTTTCTATAAGTCTTCCTTCCGGTCAGCTTTAAGATAATTACAAGTCTACGTGTTAGTATTAAATACTTGCAGTTGCTGTTAATGGGCGTTAAAGCCTAGTTGATAACGCGCATTACAAGTTTGAACCAAATCATACATTAAAAGATGATAGAATCCTAGCTGCTTCTCTGGCCAAAGTACCCAGTATCAGCAACTTACGCACAACTATTTTGTGCTTATAATGTTTCTAGCGATATCTAAATGCAGTGATTGACAGAAAGATTTTTTAAAACCAACCACTAAGATTTATTAGTTTTTTAACATTAGAAACAAAAGGTGGTCATGAAGTTAAGTGCTCGACTTTTTGCGCGGCCGAAATGCCGTTGTTGTTGTGGCCGATTCCAAACTTCATTCTTGTATTAGGCGTGTTAAAATGGGAATAAAAAGTTTAATATTTCAACGAAAAAAGCTTCAAATATACTGCCTAACTCGGTACAGATGTTTACTAAACCACTCTCATCAAAGTTTGTTTATACATTTTCAAATAGACGAAAAAATTTAAAGGAAACGAAACTTTTAGACCCAACTTTCTTTTTCGTCTTATCAACCATATGAAGACAAGAGTATTACTTAGCTAAGAAAACCACGGCGCTCAAATATTTAAAATCCAGAGATCTGTTCTCCTCAAAAATTGACATGCAAGCAAATCGTGTCTCGCATAAAGTTAACATGTATGTGGGAGAAGCCTTCTTGACTTAGTTGTTCAAAGGTTAGCTAACTTTAACCCTGGGTTGAGCAAAAACTCAAGCAGCACTGATTTATTCTCTTAGAAAAGGTTTACGGTCCTTACACACTGTTCTGAAAAAACTTGGAAACCTACAAGTTACAGCTTAAATCCGTCTCTGCAAGGTTTAAAACAAGAACGTTTGTTAGAAATTTAACCCTTGGTTAGTGGTTATCGTTTTTTAACAACTGGGCCAAAGAATGGATAACAAAACAAGAGTAGGCGGTGTTTACATGATGCTGGATTGAGATTCATTCCGGAACGAAAATAAATTCAGTAACGTGTTTACATGAAAAATTTTAAAACGAACTCGTACCGGAATGAAACGGCAATAACAAACTTTTAAGGGTAGTGCGCACGCTCTACTTGTTCCAGTCTATCAGAGGTCCGCCTTTGCAGCCATTTTCGTACCGGTATGAACTCGTACTGTCGTTACATGATACATTGAAAATTTCGATCCGGCAAGAGAACTGGGATGAGTTCATTCCGGAATGAGTTATTCCGGTATGAACAATTTTGAAGTATCATGTAAACAAATGCAGTGATTTGTATGGAACCGGGACTCGAACTCGTACCGGAGTGAATCTCGTTCTGGTATCATGTAAACACCGCGTAAGTCAAGCAGGCTCCGATACTAAGATAGTTCAGCCGGCTTGTATAATCGGTTTAGTACTACCTAATGGCACACTTTGTTTTCAGATACAGCAGCCCAGTGGCGACAGACACTTGATTAATTCATCGCCACTACTTCAGGTAAATAGAGTCTGTCTTTATATAAGTATCTTTTCCATTTTCTTTTAGTGCTGTAGCTACGGTAATTGAAAATATGTATAAAAACAGGATCGCACTCTCATTACTAAATTCTGCTTTTGACGTCACGAATCCGAAAACAAATAAGGTTGTTACCAGACTCCCATTGCTTGGTTAAGGTGAATCCGGAAGCAATTTTTACAAACTTTAAATACAAATTATACCATAAAGAAAAATCGTAATCGATTTGGTTTGCTGCTTGTGTGGAAACAAAACAAAATATCATACCTTAAAAATTGCAATTCAATTGAGGAACTGCTGCAGCGAAATTCTTTGTTGTGGTTCGGCGGTACTTGCTTCTTTCGCTGCTGTCTAGCCAAAGAGTATCATCTACCAAGTAGAGAAAACAAACAGTGTGGATCCTGAACTTGTTAAAGAGAACTTTCATAATTGTACCATCAGCCAGGTACAGCTCCACTTTGGTGCATAATTGCCGCCAAGTCACTAAATGAACTTTCTTTAATGCCATAAAGTGTAAAAATGTGTATTTATGGGGTAAAATAAAGAATTGTTGTTGTTATTGTTGTAAGCTTTTGATGTTTTTAAATGTTTGTTTCTTGCATCAAATTTTCCCATTAAGCTGTATTTTATGAATGGAGATTAATTACTCGGGCTACCTGTGGTCGGCCGAGTTTAGGTTTCGGTTTGCTATCAGTCTATCTGTCTATCAATCTATCTATCTATCGTCGTTGTTGACTTCCTGTTGAGAAGAGCACGTGATCATGAAATGGAGGTGGCATGCGATTTGATGTCATTGGAATGTCCTAGCTTGCTCTTGGTTGTCCTTCTCTGGTTTAAATTTTATCGCAATTCATGCTCATCTATCCGGCTTAAATTAAAATAGCATAAAGTTTGACTAGCATTCACATGTCAATAATTGTAATAATTCGGTACAAAAAATAATTTGTAATCAGGACAAGAATTATGAACAGAAATAACCTAGCTTGAGTCAGATACATTATTCATCTTGTTTTCAATGTCGACCGCAGCTTTGTAAACAAACATCGCTTGACTTCGAAATTGAAATTCCTAATTCTTGCAAACAAAGTTAAAAATAAAGGTTTTTAAAACCTTTATTAAAATAAAGGTTTTAAAATAAAGGTTTTTTAAAAAAGGCTTGACTTCACAAGTCACTAATCCCAAGTAATTATGAAAAAATTAACGCCAAAAGCTTTTTAAAAATTAGCTCTGAAAGGTACAACAAAAGCGTCTATCTTCGCTGATAAAAACAATTGTCGGCTATAATAAAATGCTTTTTTCCAGATGTCTATTTATATTATTCAAATAAAGTTCTACAATTTTGCAAACTTATAACACTGAATAAAACAGAATTTGCTTGGTAAATTTTAATAACTTGTGCAGCCAAGGCAGTCGCTGTGTCAAACAAATTCATAATTTTTTGCTAGAATCACTTGCAGTATAGACAAACAAATAATCATTCAAGGACGTGTAGGGATAAAAGATGGATGCGGATGGCAGATGGAAAAAGGCGGATGAGAGATAAAACGCGGATGGAAAAAATAAAATAATTAAAACTAATATAGATTTTCAGCAAGTATACATCCTAAACGTCATTAATATAGATCTTACGATGTTGCGATGTAGCAACGAAATGTTCTCAATAAATTTTATAAAGTTGAATTGTTTTATCACGTATGCATTAAAATTCGCTTGCTGGGTACACTCTTTTTTTTTTATCAAAATATACTTTTTTGGCAAAATATTAGAAATATTTTAAGAATAATATTGAAGCTCAGATTATCTTTTAAATAATATATTTTTGCACGTTTGAAAAAAAACAGTACCGATTACATGAATTGCAATTGCACCCTGATCCCAAATGGCAAAGCCATATACAGATCTGTTACCTTTGAAGCGCTTCGATACCACAGTTAATTTAAAAACAAAAATTCTATATCACCGATATTCCTGAAACTAAGAATATTCGTAAGAATATTTTCAGCCTTAAATCGGCCGAAAAATAAGAATATC
Source organism: Zoanthus sociatus (assembly GCA_025331085.2). Lineage (NCBI taxonomy): Eukaryota > Metazoa > Cnidaria > Anthozoa > Zoantharia > Zoanthidae > Zoanthus > Zoanthus sociatus. Next base: position 8,790 of record JAOBAY020049336.1, read on the forward strand.
CAGCCCCGGTACGAAAAACAATATTCTTAAAGTGTAGTATAATATTAGCTCAGTGGTTGTTAGAGCATCCGACTAGGCCACGGTGGGTCGTGGGTTCAAATCCCATCTGGAGCTCGGATTTTTCCGAGTTCTACTTGTATTTATTTCATCATTAATATTGTTTCGTGTTTAATATACTCACGTAGGAGGTTGGTGGCCGCATCTGAGATATGCATTAATGGGACAGCGTGATGCTGTTACTGAGTTCATGTGCGTCACTCGTTGCTTGACTGTGTAACCGCGCGATGCGGTTCCTGTTGAGACCCAAAAATCGACCCTTGCTCACCATAGAGTCTCCAGTAGCTCAGTGGTTAAAGCATGGAACAAGGGATGAATTACAGAAGAAAAGAAATAAAATCTATACAAATAATATTGAAGAATAAAAGAAAGAAGTAAATGAAAAAAATAAATAAGCAAAACCGGGAAATCCCACCTTAGCAACCTTAAATCTTGTCGCTTTGCAAAGTGCAGTAAGCAGGGGGTTTGCTGCACTTTGCGAAATGAAATCTGTTATTCTAGCCTTCCTTGTGGACACAGCCAAATTCGTTCACACTCGCGATAACTTTTTATTTCTCAACATCAACAGTAAAGTCCAATACCTGAATATGTCTTGTCATGTCTAATCCTAAGACGTAAATCCAATAAGTTCCGATAGTTTTGGTGGTTCGTTCGGCGAATCCGGTCCGGCGAGGTAACAAATTCTGTAATTACAAACTAAAACTTTGAAATCAAATCCAAGAATGCGGTATAAACAAACGAGAAAACGTCCTCCACAACCTGGCAGGGCTGTAGTCAATAAATATCACCAAAAAATAATTTTGTTAAGGACGCAAGCCCTTTTTAACACGTTAGAACCCCCCGCATATGAAACTAAACTCACGTGCGGAGTGAGAAGAATTGAAGAGAAAGCGTTTGTTTACGGACAGTTAAGGCCGATTTAGACGGTGCGATTTTCGCCTACAACTATCGTATACAACTATCGTATACAATACGCTCGCACCATCCTACAACTCGAGTCGTAACGTGTAAATCAAGCCTACAACACGACTACGACAGACGTGTGCGACACGAAAAAAGTTGTAGGATTTTGAAACATGTTTTAAAATGCCACGACAATCGTAGATGTAGTGGCCAAAAAGGTAAGCGAGATGACGTGTAAGCTACTAAACGTCCCTTCTGGGGTAGCTTGAGTAATTTTTGTAAAAATGGCGGATGTAAACAAAGATGGAATTGTCGCCTCTGAAAGTTGTACTTCAAACTGAAAACGTAAAGATTCGTTGAATTGAAAGTAAACTTTACCGATGCGCATATGCGGAAACAGTGAAGCTTATACATTCGTAGAGAAAAGAGCCAGTTCTCTTTCAGTGCTCACATAAGAATTATTTTAAGAAAGATGCAAAGCTTTCAGCAAACTATTGCATTTGAGGACCCTTGATAACCCAGTAAAACAACCAAAGTTTTTAATTTATTTTTTATTTAAAATTCCTATGTCACAAATACGAAAACTGTACAACATTTCTTACTCTGTCGTATACGACGTCGTGCGCGTGTAAATCAGCCGCTAAGTCATGTTGTAAGAGTGTTGTATACAATAGTTGCAGGCAAAAATCGCACCGTCTAAATCGGCCTTTATAGTTTTACGGATTTCGCAGGAAAATAAACGTTTCAAGGATTCTCGAATGCCCACTCAGGACACAAACAAAAGAAAATTTATTTGTTGGATTTGATTTCTAAGTTTTAGTTTGTAATTACTACTTTTCGTTACAGAATTTGTTACCTCGCTGGACCGGATTCGCCGAACGAACCGCCAAAACTATCGGAATTTATTGGATTTATGTCTCAGGCTTAAACATGACAGGTATCGGACTTTATTGTTGTTGAGAAATAAAAAGTTATCGCGAAGGTGAACGAATTTGGCTGTGTCCACAAGGAAGGCTAGAATAACAGATTTGATTTCGCAAAGTGCAGAAAACCCCTGGTCTACTGCACTTTGCGAAACAATAACATTTAACGTTGGATTTTCCAGTTTTATTTATTTATTTTTATATTTACTTTTTTCTTTCTTTCTTCAATTTTAATTGAATAAAATTTACTTATTTTCCTCTGTAATTCATATCTTGTTCCATTTCGTTTCGTTTTGTTTCGCAAACTGAAGTAAGCCCATATTTTTTAGCAGCACGGCAGGAATACTTGACTTTCGCATCTTTGTAGAAAATGAAAACTTGATCAATGTGACAAGACTTACAGTAAATATAATAAAATTTTCAAACAAAAGATGAAGGTAAATAATTTAACTACTGAGATTTTTTTTTTGCATTAATTTTTAAATATCAAACTTTTCCAGCTTTCCCACATCCTTTATTTGTTCAAGATCTGCAGCTTTTGACTTGTCTTTAAAAATAAGGTTAGGGTTAATTTCATATTTTCAAACACAATAAAAGTATTAGTAGTATCTTTAATATATGAAAGTGCTCACAAGAATTAAACCTTTTGTTAACTGTAGAACACTAGTTTAATCAGTGAAAGAGAGTTCATATCTTTGAATATAAAAAATATATTCAAAGGGCGAAACTGAACTGGCTGAATGTATTAAAAATCGAAACCTTTTTAAATACTAAACTACTGCAGCACTTGTTTAATTTTTCGTGCCACAAGTGTGGCGCTGGCGCTTGTTCGAGGGCAGCGCTTATTCAAGGGCAGCGCTTGATTAGAAATTGTACCAGATTTACTTTTTCTATATTTTTATTCAACAGTACACTTTCTATCTGTGTTAATTTTCTTATGGACTGATACTAAACTGATAGTAAATCTAGAATTATATGAGAAATTCATTTGGTGAAAAAAACCGGAGAGTTTCATGATAATGAGAGCGAAAATATCAGTGGTGAGAGGTAACTCCTTTGTTGTAAGGTGTGGCGGGTGCAGCACTTATTCCAGGGCGGCGCTTATTAACTTTTTTGACCCAGATGCAGTGCTTATTCGAGGGCGGCACTTAATCGAGGGCAGCATTTATTCGAGTAAATACGGTAATCAATGAAGTAGATGTTTGCAGGAGAAAAATAATGTTTAGTGTAAATTTTGGGAGATTCATAACGGTTCAGTTCTTGCACAACAAAATAATTATCTCTGTAACAATTTGAATAATTTTCAAGTGCAACTTTGAGCATAGGTAGCCCAAACTCCCTAATACTAATTTAGTGTTGATTTGTATGAGGGAATGTATGTGGATTTTGAACTTTCAATTTTTACCTTAAATCTTAATAAAATTTAATAAAATACTCACAATGTCTTGGTGTTACTCTTTATAATCTCCTCTCTGAGTTTCATTTACAATTCTGTTAACCATCACTTACCCAACATATAAAATGGAAAGGTAGGAAGCAACGGTCCCACAATGGCCAGCCGAAAGGTGATGACACGCGCACGGTTGTTTTAACACGCCGTACCAACCGTGCCATTTGACACGGGTATGCACATATCTAATGAGCAAAACAATGAGAGACACGGTTGGATTGTTTTCAGCGTGTCATATACTTTTAATCTGCTGAACGATAACAAACTGTTCATTTTCAGTGCACAGGGGTCTCATTAATACCTTGAAAAAATTTCAAAAAATAGAATCAGATATTATATAAGCGAATAAAGCAAAAACTGAAGTATTATTTCTTTTATTAAGTTAATGCTTAAATTATGGTTTTCTCGATTTCAAAAATTGAGAGAGAAAAATTGTTTTGAATTCATTTTTATATTATACAAAATCAGTTCATCAGTGGTGGAAAAAATATTTTTATGAAACTCTCGATCTTAGGAAGTTTTTAAAATAACTGACTTGGAGACGAATAGATCGAGTCAGAATTATTCTTATGTGTACTGATAAAATGTCTTGGAGAAGGTAAAAAACGTTTTTCAAAATGAGCACAAGCTGGTTTTGAACAACTTTTTTTGTAGTTGTTTAAAGCGGTTAATTTGATTTTAATTAAAACTCGCTCTTATTTGTCAGAACAGTGCTTTAGAGCATAAAGTGATATTTTTACTATGATAACTATTACTTTTAACCAGGAAAATAAAATTTCAATAATGTTTGAAGTATAAATTCAATCTTCGCTAATAATATATTGGAACTTGTGTATTTTAAAAGATATTGTTGTGAAATTGTAAACATACGCGACTCGTGTTGTAAATGAAAGCAAATTAATATCAACACATCTCCTTAGGCTGTTCTATATGTTTCAATTATCATTCAAGTATCAGTATAAACATCATGACATGAGTAGTTCGATTCCAATATTCATGGTTCAAATCATAAACTTTTATGAAGCAGTTTGATGCGGCTCAAGCGTGCCATTTGGCTCGCGCAAGTGGACAGAATGGCACGGCCTTTTCTTTTTGAAATCAAACATAAGAAATTTTTTTAATTAGGTGTGCATCATCGCACGGCCGTACCGTGTCAACCAAAATTCCTTCTACTAATAAAAATCTAACACCTCTAATATTTTTAATGAACGCCCTCTTTTCATCCTTCTAGCGTGATCGAAACCTTCGTTCGTTTTTAGTTAAAGGCGCTTTTCATTCTGTTAAAGAACCTGGCACTTTTCGTTGT
>JAOBAY020049355.1:0-13427 GCA_025331085.2 Zoanthus sociatus
TTGCCGATTCCGGAGTGTACAACGAGTTGGCTACGAACTCTTTCGACCCAGCTGGTCACCCTTTGTGCCTATACGGATACATCCTTGTGAAGGGTCACGCAGGTTATTGGTGCGTCCTTGTAAAGGGTCACGCATGTCTTGTATGCATCCTTGTGAAGGGTCACGCATGTCTTGAGTGCGTCCTTGTGAAGGGTAACGCATGTCTTGTATGCATCCTTGTGAAGGGTCACGCATGTCTTGAGTGCGTCCTTGTGAAGGGTCATTTGTTTGTGGTCAGTGTGTTAATAAAAAGTTCACTTCAGTTAAAAAGCATCTGGATACACTCCATTATATATATAGTTACGTCTGTTCAGATATCTATACTCCGTTACAGTCGGAATACATTATACAAATGATTGAAGTGAAAAGAAAGTTACCTGGAGCAGCCGGTAATAGCGGCATGGTCACGGCGGGTGTCACGTGCACTATGAGAAAAAACAAACAAAAAATACTTGCTTTTTGTTTGGATCAGTTATAACTTATTATGATAGTGGAGAGTGAGAATATATTATACAATAAGCAGAAACGTAAACAAACTGAAAAGTTCATGAGGTGAATAATTGACACTTGTTGACTGAGACCGAGAGAAACAGTGTGTTTTCTGGTCCCGAGACCACCAATGTGTCGCGAAGCAGAGCTGAGGGAAACATGGCCGTCGAAGGACCACACAACATGCTGCTTTCCCGAAGTTAAGGTTAATAAGTGCTTTGTTATATACCAACTATCAAAGAAGAACAAAAGGTAGCTTTTTAAGAAATTTTTTATCATCCAAACTTGTGTTTTGTGAACCTTTGAAATCACACTGAATTACAATTAATTTCCATAACATATTGTTGCCCACTGAACGCTTGGTTGCCGGGAACAGCGAAACTTGCTCACGTGCACGTGATGTCCTCTGGTCAAATAAGGGCTCTAGAAACATTGACTTTGATAGTTAGTATTAATATAATAACAGAGCTTACGGGTGACGGAATATGATGAATTTTTGCAGTCCTAATTTTGGCTACTGTTTTTAAATTTCGGATTCTATAGGCAAAGAAAGGTCAAGAGGTTTGGGGGTCTATAGGGAAGGTACAAGTTTTATTAAGAAGGGGGGTGGACCAAGCCTTTGAGGGGTAGCCTGCGAGGCAGCTGGCCCAATCCTGCAGCGCAGGCTATCAAGGGGAGGAAGGTTACATATTTGTCAAATTGGGTCACAGGTTCTAATATGAACTGTAATGCTGAAAGATCGTGTACAAAATGCCGTAGAATTTAGTATCTGAAAAGATATATCAACCAAAAATTGGTAAACAAAATAATGAATGAAACGTTGAGGTTAAAATTTTAACAATCTTAAGTAGTAAACCCTTATTAAAACATTTTACAGTAAAAATGGACGAACAGATTTGATGTTTCGACGTCTCAATGGACGTCATTTTTGAAAATGACGTCTACTGAGACGATGAAACGTTCAACCACTTCGTCTATTTTTTGTTCTAACAATGCCGGAAATTTTTTTTGTAGCTACAGCCTCGTTTCAAGGTGTAGCCATAATGCTATGGTGTTTGTCCGAGTGACTGTAACCATATATATAATCAGGAAATATTATATAAGGGTTATATAATCGAGTATTATCCATTGTTCGTCCTCTCACTCTCGTTGTCCATATTGCAACGTGTTTCCCTCCCACCCACCCGACTCAAAAATTGTTTGCGCTTTAACTTAATAATTTTATCTTTTCAAGGGCTATCCAGAACATGCTCAAAGTGTTGGTAGATGCTATAGATGTGGGAGGAGCGGCCATTGGGCCAAGAATTGCAGAGTCAGCTGGCAGCAGCCATGACCAGGAAGCTATCCAAACCGTTCAGGCTTCTACTACACCAATAGTCCCTCTGCATCCAGATCAGGATCAGGACTGAGTAGCTTTACGGAGACCAGCACAAAATGAACACGTAACCTTTGAGGAAAACATTATGGAGGTAACCATTTCATGCTAGAGCCCCGGGAATATGAATTGGAAACGAATGCTGGTAAAGATGCATGTGGATGTTAAAGAAAATTTATTAAAGCATGTAGACTTCTGGGCCAATATAGGGACACCTAAGTATATTTTAGACCTAATTAAGGAGGGTTACAGACTACCATTTGAAGGCTTACTTAAAGAACAACAAAAGTTCATTGATTCATGCCACTTTTGTGGAAGAGTCTATCACGGAGTTAGTTCGTTGCAACGTGCTTTTGAAGTCAACTCGCCTCCTTTTGTCGTTAATCCCCTAAGTGTGTCGGTTCAAAGTAGTGGAAAGAAAAGACTGATCCTGGATTTATTCATAAGGGATCTTTTATGTTTTCGTTTGATCTCAAGAGCGGCTACCACCATATTGAAATCCACCCAGATTGCCAATGCTTCTTAGGTTTTGCCTGGAAATTTGAAGGGGACAATTCATTTCGGTACTTTGTTTTCACGGTCCTACCTTTTGGCTTGTCCACTGCACCTCACATCTTTACTAAGCTCCTAAAACCGTTAGAAAAACATTGGAGGATTCAGAGGATAAATATGGCCTTATTTCTTGACGACGGAATGTTTTTGGAATAACTGAATATGATTGCAGAGAAGTATCTCAAAGAGTTCAAAGGTATTTACATAGTGCGGGTCTTGTTGCTAACGAAACAAAGTCCATATGGGAGCCACAGCAATGTATCCAATGGTTGGGCATAGTGTGAGATAGTACTCACGGAACTTTACGCATTTCCGATCAAAGGATAGATAATATAAACAACGCAATTGCGCGGATCTTCACAAACCAGGGTGTCGTTTCAGCTCGGGAACTAAGTTCTTTTGTGGGAAAAATCATCTCTGCTGGTTTTTTTTTATGGTAACCTGTCCAGAATCATGACCAGATATTGCTCCATCTCAATTGCGGCTGCTCAGGATTGGGATAGTAAATTTGTCTTGGATGAGTACTGCATGAGGGAGTTAAAATTTTGGGAGCGTAATGCGAGTCAGTTGAACATTTAACACATATCCCATGATCCTAGTCAGAAATCCCATTTCATAGTTTGCTCAGACGCGAGTGGAGTGGGTGCGGGGCTCACCTAGACCTGAACGGGGAACAAGTGTGCCATAAACAGTGGGAAGAATGCGAAAGGTCGAGGAGTTCCACGTGGAGGGAGTTGTCTGTTATTAAGTTTTCATTGCGATCATTAGCCTCGGTGCTTAAAGGATCGCACGTGAAGTGGTTTACTGATAGCCAAGCTGCCGCTAAGATTGTTGTAGTGAGCAGCATGAAATTAGTTTTGCATAAATGGCCCGAAGGAATTTTGATCTTTGTATTCATTTAGAAGTGCAATGGACTTATAAGTAGTTTAAAATTGACACTGATGAATGGCAAATTATACTGATAAATGTTTCTTTTTCTTGGTGGCCAGCGGGACCCACATAGTGTTGATTGTTTGGCCAATTAATACAATCACAAGCTCCCAAATACCTTTCGAGGTTTTGGAGCCCCAATACTAAGGGTGTTGATCTTTTAGTTCAGTCTCTTCGAGGAGAAAATTGCCTACTAGTCCCTCCAGTTGGTATCGTCCCACGCGTATTGTATTATTTGAAATCCCATCAGGCCGTTGGTACGCTTGTTGTACCTCTTTGACCTTCGGCTCAATTCTGGCCTTTATTTACACATAGGTATAGTAATTATCTTGTTGCTCACAGTGATATCATCAATGAGGTTCTAACCTGCGGAAGAAACCCTAATTCGCTCTTAGGATCGGATCGTTTCACAGGAAATATCATTGCCTTTACATTGAAATTTGCCAAGTAATTTATTGAATGCTTTGTCCGTTAGCCTAATGATAATTTGCAGTTGGTGGCACTGACCAAAACAATATGTTATTTATATATGCGGCACTAGCCTAATTAGTGGTCTATCAATTCATGTGGCGCTGTCTAGAACAGCGCATTGTTGATTTATGTTGCGCTTGCCCAATCAATGGCTTTTGTTCTACGGATCACTGGCTCTTACAATGTACTATGGTCTTTCGTGGCACTGGCCTTCAAAAATGATCGATTTTTGTGCTAAATTTGCCAAGTAATTTACTGGATGCTTTGTCCGTTAGCCTAATGACAATTTGTAGTTGGTGGCACTGGCCAAAACAATTTGTTATTTATATATGTGGCACTGGCCTAATTAATAGTCTATTCATGTGGCGCTGTCTAGAACAGCGCATTGTTGATTTATGTGGCGCTAGCCCAATCAATGCCTCTTACAATGGTCTATCGTCTTATGTGGCACTTGCCTCCAACAATGATCGATTTTTGTGCGGTTGTGAAAGGATGTTATTTTCATTCTTTAGTGTATGTGTATATGTTTTGTTTTTGTCTCTCCATGCAGGCGTAATCGTATCAAAGAATTCATGGAATGGCTTTCAACAATTATCTTCAATAAACGTTTATGAGGTTTGTTGAAGAAGAGAGCGGATACAACTACTAAAGCCTACGTTTGCGTTATTAGAAAATTCTTGGAGTGGTGTAAAAGTAGGCACTTCAACATGCAGTTACCTTTTCCTCTATATTTATTAAAAGTTCAGCAGTTTTGCACCTCTAGTTTCTCAATAATTTTAGCCCATGCTGCCCTTAAATGGCTACATTCTTTTGTCCCTAGTTTGGATCGTAAAAAATCACAGCCAGTTATGAAAAAGAAACCTATTACAGCAAACATAATAAGGAGTATTTAAAATGTTCATAACAAGAAAGACGCTAATTTAAAGAATCTTTGTATCGCTGCGTTATGCTCCTTAGTTTATACAGGATTTTTTCGTTATGACAAATTATGCAATATTATTCTAAACATATTGAATTTCATTATAAAGAACGTTAGAGATTCTGTTAATAATTTAACTAAAAATAGGATAGCTGTCAGGGTGACGGCTTGTTGCTCATCCCGCTATATGGTTGTGAAATATGGTCTAATGTTATTTGGAACGTCTGTAAATAGCAATTTTAAAGCAATGTAAATTAATAATCAGCAATGTAAAGCACCCAGAGCACCTCTAGACCCCGGAGGATTGTGGTATTGCAAGTTCGGGGAATACGTTTCCAGTTTCCCACTGGGTTTTATGGTTTTTCGTGTCCCGCATACCACATGCCTGCTGCTCGTTAGGGTATCACTGTATGAGGCGGACCTACGCCACGTAATGTGTGTTTACAAATGTTGTAAAAGGAAGAACAGCCTTGTAGTTTATATTCTAATCTAATAAATCGTTGTAATTGGACTGCCTGAGCATCCAACCATCATTTGTTGTTTTGTCATTAATTTAGACAGAATTTAGGTAGAAAATAATTTTTACAGTACAATTTCAAGAAATAAAACTAGTAAAGTTGACAAGAAAACTTTTTCTTAAAGTCTGATTTTTGTCTTGCGTGTCTTGAGCGCAATTCATATTTTTGAGTCCAGACGTCATTTTAATTTCTGAATTTTACGGACAGACAATTCGATAAAATAAAACACAATAATCATTTCACATTAATTGGAGTTTTTGTTGACGGAAAATATAACAAACTACAACTGTTTTGTTTCCCAAAAAATCAAATAGAATTGTGAAAAAAAATTGGTTTAAATAATCCTTCCATTTGATTTGTATTAATCTTTCGTATGGGCATTTATTTGCATTTCTATTTGCGTTAGACAGCGCCTGTTGTTATAAACTCCACTCATTCCTGAATCGTAAAAATACCTATTTTAGACCCTGCATACCAGCAAACGAGCAGCATTTTATAGGTGTTAAAATATTCATTTTATATTAGTTTTCCATAAATTGTATTTAAAACTTTTCCATGTTTTAACTTTCATTTCTGGCGGCTATCGTTTTGAATATGCGGAAGGTCACGCATGTCATGTGTGCGTCCTTGTGAATGGTCACTCATGCCTCGTTTGCGTCCGTGTGAAGGGTCACGCATGTCTTGTGTGTATCCTTGTGAAGAGTCACGCAATCTTGTGTGTATCCTTGTAAAGGGTCACGCATGTCGTGTGCGTCCTTATAAGTGAGGCCCCGTCCACACGAGTCGAGTCCGGAGATTTTGTATCCACAAAATTTTTTGTGCGGATACAGCTAGCGTCCACACGTGTCCGCCGTATACGCTTGGTGTCTCCGCAGTGTCTCCGGAGATTTCTGTATACGCTCTCCAGAGTGGAAATTTCTGTATACGATTTGTCTCCTGATAAGTGTTGGATATGTATTAGATACGTGTTGGATACGTGTGAACGCTTGCATCCGGATATTTTTGTATAAGATGATGTCATAGTATCGATTCAGTCTTTTCCGCACGGGTATTTCCAAGATGTTGGCTCCAAGTTCACAAGTGTGTTCGGATACGTGTGGACGGTCGTATACGATTCGTATAAGCTACGTATGGACGAAGATATTTTTGTATCCGGATACAAAAATCTCCGGACTAGTGTGGACTAGGCCTAATAAACGGACAACAGCAATAAAATTAGTAATTGCAAGAAGTTAAAGAAAAAAAATGTTCAAGTTAAAAAGCTAATTTGAATATTTTACTTTCAAGACACCTATTGTAACACTGCTGACATCGCGTATATAAACTCAAAACGCAATTCAAGTTGTAGTAACATTAAACGCTCAGATGCAAATATCTCAACCATGTTTAAAGAGAAAATATGTTCTAAAGTAATCGATCAACCTTTCACTACATTTATCATTCTATGATCTCCACCATGTGTTGCAAAAGTAAGCATTAAGTCACTCACATCATTTTCCGTGTTTTCATCAGCGTGGAACTGAGCGTTATGATTTCTTAACTGTCTAAGATTTTTTCTTTTTTGTTCTTTCATTCCGCTGTGCAAAAGCACTGCTACATACTCAAACACAGCAAAGAACACAAAAAGAAGGGAAACCATAAAATAGATATCCAATGCTTTGATATAAGAGACCTAGTATAGAAAGTGAAACAAATATTAATAAAATTTTAAATATAACTTCTGGGCTTAATCTCAAATTAAACTCAAAATATTGATTAAAATCTCGAAAGAAAGAGAATGGACACCTTTTAGATTCCTTGGGTTGGCTTCGTCATAGTAAATAATTTTGTAAAACTAGAAGTTTCTTAGAGAAAGTGAATTGCTGCGAGTTTCATATTAATAACAGATGCCTTATAAATCATATTTATCAGTCGTTTATTTTCTGTTGAGTACAGGTTGAATTTTTAATTTCATTAAAATTATGTACAGCTCTGCTAATGACGTGAGATTTGCAATGTTGACCGTGCCTACAATAGGCATCTCCGTTGACTACAAAGTATTTCGTGTTCATGTTCGTGTTCTCCGTTGACTACAAAGTATTTCGTGTTCATCCATCGCCCATCCAAACGATCGAGTTATGGGAGCTCAATTATAAGTGATCGGAAGTCCCCAGGACCGTCCGAGCAGAGCACAGGTGACCTGCCACTAATAGTGTTGCTACTTGTCTGACGGCTCACAGCAATAAACAGTAGATTCTCATCGATATATATTGAGAATTATTGAGAATTCTCAGAGATATAACACTATTTGATTTTAATACTAAAACTACCGTGCACAATTCTGCTTTGTAAATTATAGTTAAATCGTTCATGCCATGTTATTGAATATGTTTTGCAAATAAATTTTGTGATAAAGGCTCCTTTCTCCGAAGAGTACAAACCAAGATGCGAGATACCGTAAATAATCCACTCAAAAAGAACTATAAAAGTTATACTTCTTAATTTTTGAAAATTTGTAATTATAACCCAAGTTTTTAGGTTTCTGTTAAGCCAGCCAATACCGCTAAAAAAGAAGCCTGTAAAACTGAATCCGGAAGTGATTTTTCCAAACTTTAAATGCAAATTGCACCATGAAGAAAAATCGTAATCAATTTTTTTCCTTTGTCATCAGTATAAGAAGGGTAAGAACCTTTGATAGTAATACAAAGAAACCCACAAGTGATATATACACTTTAGGCAAAACTACTATGTCAAGCAGGGACCGCGCATCGTTTTTAAAAGTGGGGAGACCGAAATAAATTATTATCAGTGTCTCTCGGAAAAGCCCCCATGGTAAGCGCCGCAGTAAAATTTTTCGTTGTTTCTTCCTTTAGAATGCTGAAAAAGGCATTTCCCAGTCTGTTAAAGCAATGAATCTTATGTGAAAATTATATCTAGATAAGAAAACGGCAGTGAAAAAAAAAGTGACAGTGCCATGGCTCCAGCGGCTCTCCCTGTTGCGCGGCCCCTGTCAAGATATTTTCAACACTAAATTTGCAAGGACGTCACTTTGAACTGTTAACTGCTCCTGCTAAATGCAATCTCACCTTGGGCAGAGCAGAGCGAAAAGAGCCCATTAATGTAACCATGGTTAAAACAGTGGTAACTCCAAGTCCAAGCCTTGCAGGCACCGCTTGTTTATCCACCCAGAAGGTTAGCCATGACAGCGCCACGATCAAAAATGTTGGTACAAAGATTTGGACTAGAGCGTATTGTAACCGCCGTCTCAAGACAAGAACTACAGATACTTCTGCAAATGGTGCTACAATGCAACAATACAATATTTTTAATCATATTTTTTACTATACTTATTTTTAGAACACTATTAATTGCTATCTAAATAAACTTGTGTGTTTTCTAGTTAGATACAACGTCTGTTAATATATATAATTGAGTTTATAAAATAACAAACTCATAATTCTAATATTAGATGGAGGTAAATCCAACCAAAGTAAAGAAGCAGTCAACTTACTATTGGTTAATGAAGATAAAAAAAAAATTAGAAATAAAACTCATAAATTATTTTTGTGCTTTTTCTTTTTAGAAAAAAGAGCAAAATACAGAATTAGCCTAATGTTTCTTTTTTGTGGATATCATGAGGAAAAAATTTTATGACTTATTTCTAAAGATATTCGGGGTTTTACAGTGCTGACAATTTTTTGAATCAAACAGATTTTGTCAAACCTTTAAAGTAAATACCAGTCTTCAGGCTTTAGCGTGGATAAAACATGATAAAATGGATAAAAAGTCTAAAAAGTCTAAAAAAACACCTTACGGTTTTCACGCGATAAATCATTTTAAAAGTACATTTACATTTCGCCTTCTCTTGTACAAGGTTTCATCTGAATAAAGCTCAAGTTATCTATATCATCAGATTGATAGCTAGAACTAAATTCTTAAGGGTTAAAGTGGCCCATGGAGCCGGAGCTTATCTCCGGTTTCTCTACATAGTGTTAAGTGGATGAGAGTTTTATACTTTCCCTGCACAAGATATTAATCAGTCGGAAGTTAGCCATTCCAACAGACGCCGGTACTCATTTACCTACCCCGGAAGGATGAAAAGTTGAGTTAGCTTTAGTGGAAATGAAGTTTACAAGAACTATATGGCATTAATATGGGGGAAGGCCGCCTTCTAACCATCGTCTAAAACCACGCAACCGCGTTTTAAAACATAAAACTGCGTTTAGTTAAATGATACAAACAATACTTTATTGCTTTATACAACAAATAAAGTGTTTTTGAACAAATTGCTACAGACACTATTAACAACAAAAAGAACAAAAGAAAATAAGCCATGCAGTAGTTCCAATAAAAATTTTAAAAACAAATTTTGTAATACCAATAGAATTAAATATTTCAAAAATCTAAAATCTCAATCTTTACAACCTCTTGAATTCCACTTTAAACAACAAGTGTTCTCGCTGTCACGGAGGCCAACCGGAACTAAACTGTCAGCAGATGCCGAGTACCTGAACACGTTATGCGGTCGTGGTGATTATCACTGAGGCTTACAAGACGCTTTTTGCCTCTGAGTTGCTCTGTCAGAACTGCGAAGTTTTTTTAGCAAAGTTATGGCTTCAAGCATCAAATAAATCGTCAATAAATCTTTCTAAGTAAATAATTAACTTACAATTACTTTAACACTGACTTTGTCCAAGGCTCTTGCCGTATGTGTAACCGGTTTGACAATTATTTTATCTACGACTGAGCTCTTCGAAGTTAAATTTCGCGCCTTTTTATTCTGCGTGCGTCCGTTGCGCTGTTTAAGTTAAAAATGGCGCAAGAAACGCCGTTCTCGATCCAGTCTACTCTCAGAAAATAGACCTCCGTCGTGAAGAAATGTTCCGGTGCTTAAGCTCTCTAATACCACACAGCAATACTTGTTTTATAGAATGGGTTGCAATCATCAGTCTGTCGCTAGATCTCACCTTTATTCCAGCCTAAGTAGTAAGCGTAGTGTTTGGAGTGTTTAATGCGCTGGAGAGAGAATTCAGCCAGCTCTTTGTTCAAGATCTCAATCATAGGTTTCCCATTGGCCCCAAGCTTCCAATTATATTCTACCTTTTTGCTATCAAAAGAATCTGCAAATAAAAAATCTGATTAGTAAAGGTTATAGCATTATTTGCAATTGGTACAAAGAAAAAAAGGTAAAACATAATTTTTCAAGCCAATAAGCGAGTAAAACTTGGCACAATCTTAAAACATCACGAGTGGTATATATTTCAAGTACCAGATACAGATCGTGTGTATTTTAAAAAATCTTTCTTTTCTTGAAATTTTGATTTTCCAAAGGTTTCTGAGTTCATGAATTTCTGTCACGCGCGAAACGAAATTATTATGGAAACTGGTACTTTCACAAGTAGGTATTTCGAATTAATCTAAAAGGTTACTGCTCTTAGCCAATCAGATTACAGGGAAGTTATTACAGAAAAAAATAATTCATCGTTTTTCATCGAGATTAAGTTTATATCACGTTATAAACGCAGTCTCAATAGTAGTTGTACCATTGGTGAATCCAGTCCAAATGACCTGCTCTGTGGCTTCATAGCTCAGTTAGTCAGAGTGCTGCATCGGTATCACAGAGGTCATTGGTTTGAATCTTGTTTATATCATGGTACAAGCTGAGTTTCCTGTACACCTTAGATTGGTACGGATGAATCCACTTAAAATGACCTATACTTCCAGTGTTTGTTTCATAGCTCAGTTGGTAAGAGCGCGACATGGCACCAATATTGCAGAGATCACGGGTTCGGTTCCCATTGTTTACACCACGGTATATACTCTGTTTTTATTCTTGCACACCTAAGATTGATACTGATGAACGCAATTATAAAGATTACCTTTTTTCCCAGTGTTTGGTTCATAGCTCAATTGGTAAGAGCGCTTGACCGGTATCTCCGTAAATAAACCCGACAATATTTCATAATTTTACTGCAAGGTGTAGTTAGGGACAATAGAAGTTATTATCTTTACTAAGTATAGACTTTTCATAATCTGATTGCATGGCTATAATACAACAACATCATTTTAGGTAAATTTAATGGCAATATTTTGAGTAGCTGTGCTACTCTTTGTCAAGCCAGGGCCAAAGCTGTAAAAGAGTTTCACTCCAGCTTTGTCTTGACAAAGAGTAGCACAGCTACTCGAAATATTTCCATTAAATTTGCCTATAATGATGTTGTTGTAATAGCCATGCAATCAGATTTTGTTTATTTACACCGAGAGTGACGCCTGTTACATGCATCTCTAAAACAAGAGATCCAACATCTAGTCAGTCCCATAGTCAGTCATCTCAGTGCGTCCTGTGATCCTTTGCAGTAAAATAATTTTTTTCCTGTTTTAAATCATTTCCTGCATTTTTTAGACTTTTCGGTGTCTAGACTGATCATACTATATTCATTAAAACTTTACAATACATTTATACTCACAACTTGATATTGTAAGGTTGCACATCTGTTCATCATTGGGGTAAAGTTGGAAATCCATCTGACAAGATGTTGTTAAAGTCATTCTGTAAGATTATCAATAAATCTGAGAAAATAGTTTTTGTTACAATCCTACCTCTCCGAAGGACAATCGATCTGCAACTTAAAAGTGTGTTACAACTTTGCTATGTTTTCAGAGTAAAGGTGTTGGTTGAACGTTTTGGGTGGTGGGAAAACTTGTAAATAAGGTTTAACATCTAAAGATAAGTTGAAACATACATCTTGTTGAGCATATACCAGAATCCAGTCCCCTTTGTTAGCACCAACAGGCAATACTGTTGACGTTTTAAGAACAGCTCGGGTACTCGCCAACATGAGGTATATGAGTACGTACCGCCCTATAGGGTATGGTTTTCGAGCTCAAGAGTCTTGGATAGTGTATCAAACTTGCCTGATAGAGTATCTAAATTGGCATAGGTCAGGGATCTAATTGTCTGCGATAGGGTACAGTTTCTGGTGTTAAGAGATATATGATATCATCTATGGCATTAACAAACCGACCAGCATCAATGTGACGCCAGTCCTATAAACAAGCTGTTGGAATAGGAACGGTTAGGCAGCTTTTAACGCATGTTTACTTAGGGGTAGGGTTTGATTTTTGATTTAAAGGTCTGATGTAGGGTATCAATTTTAAACATTCGTAGGTCTGGGATAGGGCCAGGGTTTTGAGCTTAGGGGGTCATACCCCTACCCGAAAACCAATAGATTATCCCGCGGGGTTTCTATTTTATTCAACATACCGTAGACTAAACGTTACATCGCCATTTCGTTTGATTCGAACGCCACTATTCTCACTCACGGACTCGTGTTTGGTTATTGTCTTAACATTGAGAAAGTACGAGTCGGGCAGCCATATTGTTTGAAGATCGGCGCCATTGAGCACGATTTCATCTTCAAGGTTATGCTTTAATCTTGGATCATTCCAATAATGTCTAATATACAAGTCCAAGGATAAGTCCTACAAAAATCTTATCAGTTAGTGAACTGATTTTGAAGGGTATAAAGCTGTGAAGGAAGAGTTGAGTTTTGTCCTAGTAATGTTCAAAGACTAATCCGAGGAGATATTTATTAAAAAATCATTAAAAATAAGATAATCATAAGTAATATAAAATGAATAGCTGGAAAACTACGTTTAAATTGATTTGTCAGTGAACCAATATGAGCAAGAGGTCGGATCAAGAAGTTGCTGGCTTGATCCGACCTCTCGCTCATATTGGTTCAATGACAAATTAATCTCAACGTAGTTTTCCAGCTATTCATTTTATTTTACTTATGTTTCTCACTTGTAGCTGGTCGATCTTCTCAGATCCTATGTGATATGGCATTTTGTACACGGTATTCTTTATCATAAAAATCATGAGGATGATTATTATAATAATGATAATGATAATGATGATGATGATGATGATGATGGTGATGGTGATGGTGATGGTGATGGTGATGGTAATGATAATGGTAATGATAATGATAATGATAATGATAATGGTAATGGTAATGGCAATGGTAATGGTAATAATAATGATTATATTAATAATAATAAATAAAATGATAATGTTAACAATAATATATAAATAAATATAATTATTAATCATTCATAATATTAGAAAATGGCTTGAATGTGATTTAGGATT
>JAOBAY020049386.1:0-13423 GCA_025331085.2 Zoanthus sociatus
TTTTATACAGTGGAATCACTCTAGCATTTTTCCACTCTGAGGGGAAAATGCCAGAAACAATAGACTGATTAAAAATGATACTTAGTGAGCTAGCAATAAGATCCAAGCATTCTCTAAGAGGTCTAGCAAAAATGTTGTCCAGCCCAGTAGCTTTTGACTTTGCTAACTTAGATAAGAGATGCAGGACTTGCTGCCTATTGGTTTGTTGTAATTGGAAGCACTTCTCAGTTGGAGACAAATTGTCTTCAAAGAAGCATTAGTTTCCTTTACATTTTCAGCAAGCTTAGGACCAATCTCAGAAAAATAAGTATCAAATGCCTTCCCCATTGACATCAATACTATTAATTGCAGATTTGTTAGCTTTACGGCCAGTAAACTGATTAATGGTATTCCAGGTCTTGCGTGAAGTTGCCTCGTGCATTCTGAAAGAATTTGTGTAATACAAGTTTTTGGCGCTCATAATTTTTTCGTTTAAACTGTTTCTGAATCTCTTAAACACATTCCAGTCAACAGGATCATTAGACTGGATTGCTTTTATCTTGAGACATTTTTTAGAATGAATGAATGATTTCAATTCACTATTAATCCATTTTGAAAGGCCCGGCTGTCGCTTCTTCCTTTTTTTCGCTATTTTAGTAGTAGAAATCGCTGCTCCATTAGATAAAGTGGTAGGACTTGGTACAGTTATAGTTGGAAGTTGAGCTTGAGCATTTGTCTCAGGTTTGTGAACACGTGGTGCGATAGACCCATCGAAAGAGCAAGACGAAGCCAGTAAATTGGTAGAAAGCAACCTTAGAGCTTCCTACAAAGCATCTTTTTCGCTTTTAAGTTCCTCAATCGACTTTTCAAGGGATTTGTTCCATTCATGAAGCAGATAAATTTCACTAGTTTCGGCAGGAAGTCATTACGAACAATGTAATCAATATTAGAGCCGACATAAAAGCAGACCCCACCCCCTCTTCGCCCATTAACAACCCTATTGCGCCGCACAATATCATAACCATTAATGAATAATTCCCCATCGCTAACAGTATCATCAAGCTTAGCCTCATTAATAGCCAAAACTTCGAACACATTATCATTTAAAATAATTCGCAGCTCATCATTATGTTTGAAAGGCTGTTCACATTTAAAGCGGCAATTTTGAAACTGCGGCAACGGGGAAAATATTCATATGATGGATCACCTAAGGGAGAGAGCACACTCTCATTGTGACAGGGCAATCATACACTAATATGAGTTTTAAAATTATCACTAACCTTACGGGTACCTTCAGAATGCAGATGTAGGAGACTTCTATTTAAGCAGTTAGAGTCAATATTATCATTGTTTCTAAATCCATAGCCATTTGATCTTGCCAGCTGTTTAAATGATTATTAACACTGCTGATCTTGTGCTTTAGGTCGGGTTCGTTTTTTCTCTTGTCTCGAGTTGTAATTGAGGAAAGAGACACCTTAATTGAAGATTCTTGAACAAGTTTGTTAAGCTAGAGAGATGTTATTAGCTAGCTCCAGGGGCTCATCAGATGATAAATATTAGTTCCAACATGCAGGATAATTAAGGACGTCTTCTTAAGGGACGGCTGGATATAATCCTTCATGTCTTCAACTCTACTACCAGAGAAAGAATGGACCGACACATTAACATCACTGCTTTAAGAGACCTTGCGACCATCAACAAATTTAACAATTGAGTCTCCTAAAATGAGCTTTGCAGGTCAATTAGCAGCACTCCCGTTCTCAATATTGTCCAATAATAAACGCCCGGCTGTCTCTTTCTTCCTTTTTTTCGCTACTTTAGTAGTAGAAATCGCTGCTCCATTAGATAAAGTGGTAGGACTTGGTACAGTTATAGTTGGAAGATGAGCTTGAGCATTTGTCTCAGGTTTGTGAATACATGGTACGATAGACCCATTGAAAGAGCAAGACGAAGCCGGTAAATTGGTAGAAACCAACCTTAGAGCTACCAACAAAGCATCTTTTTCGCTTTTAAGTTCCTCAATCGACTTTTCAAGGTATTTGTTCCATTCACGAAGCAGATAAATTGCACTAGTTTCGGCGGGAACATGAATAGAATGTAACATTACGCTGAAGCTCGTCAACAACAGCATAGCACTTACATACGTCCGAAGATTCACTTAAATTTGAAGCAGACGAAGGAAAGACGACTGTAGCCACAACAGGTTCACTTAGGCCAGAAGTAGAATGAGAGAAAAGCACACTCTCTTTGGCTTCATCAGGACTAGAATCGCCAAGATGGCCGCCACCTTCCACAGAGCTGTACGTTTTGTTCTCAAAGTACTCAGGTATTCGGTTCTCCAAGTCTACTTTAGGTCCAGTAGTATTTAAATTTACTTCAGCTAAGATTTTTCTTAAGAACCTTCATTTAGGCAATAATACAGGAAAAGATAGAAAAATGTAGAGTTTGGCGGAGCTGCTAAAAACGTGACCTCACGCCGTGACCAGTGCCCAGTCAATCATGTATTTACTGCAACAGCTTTCTCGACATCTTTAGATACCATTGGAAAATTTGATATTTGGACGAAAGTTACTGTGTTCACTATGGTCTGAATTCTGCTTCTTCAATAGAGGGTGAAATTCTGCTGTCTAATTTCAGGGAGTCAGGCATGAGACCAGTTGATAGAGATAATTATGTTCACAATATTGGTAATAACTGGAAGAAGTGTATCGAAGCATCCCTTCATCATAATGGTAGGTAAAGGGTCTAACTGGCAAGGCTTAGACAAGTGTTTGGTTGCAAGCTCTCTAACTTCGTCTTGGGTAACCGCTCTGAAATCACTCAGTGCAACTTACATATGTCTTCCGTAAGTGAAAGAGGACCAAGAAAGACTTGTTTTTTTGATAACCCACGCTGTATTTTAGCAGTTTTTTCACTGAAAAAATTGGCAAAGTCATTCGCTAACTCAATATTGCTGGGTGCAGATATGTACCGTTGTACTGATTTCTTTTGGAGAAGTTTATTTATTGTTTTGAAAAGAACTTTTTGATCTCCAGAGTATTCTTTAATGACTGATGTACAGTACGCGGTCTTACAGGAGGCAATCAAGTTGTTAACAATAGAACATTGGTAGACATATTCTTAACGATCAATCGTAAGTCCAGTCCTGCGCCATTTCCTCTCTAAGCACTCGTCTTTTCCTTTTCTCCTTGGCCACCTCTAGTGTGTACCATGGCGCCAACGGTGGTATTGTAACATTTTTCTTTTGTAGAGGAGCGCGATTATCTAACAAAGATCGCAGAACATATTTTATTGGGTCACACGAGGTGTTCAAGTCTAGGGGCGACTGACTTTAGAGTTCAGAATTAAGTATATCTTCAGATAGGCGACTTTTATCAATACATCGTAGTTTCCGAACCTCAACTGTGGTTTGCTTAGGCTTAAGTTTCAATGGATTGCATGCATGGTGATCAGATATCCCAGGGTCTTGTATGGTGAGTTGTTGAATCAGCACATCATCAGACCTTGTAATAACAAGATCAAGGGTGTGGCCGTCTTTGTGTGTTTTACCCTTGAAATGCTGTTTGAAGTCGAAGGACTGAAAGAATATTGATGAATCTATTTGCATAGCTGTTATTGGAATTATCCACATGGAAATTAAAGTCTCCAATGAATAAGATGTGGCCAGGGTTGTTCAGTTAGGACCTTCTCTAACAAACGAGAAAACTCTTTATAAAATAGGGCGTGCGTTGGATCTGCGGGGCGATAAATCACTAGTACTCTCTAAAACACCTCACTTCTTATTCGGATATCCATGAGCTCAAAAGTCTGAAATGTATCACAAACGGTGTTATTAATTTGAAAACTTTCTTTGAACAACGGTCCAACGTCGCCACCGGTCTCCAGAAACCTTGGGTGGTTCAAAAATCTAAATCCAGTTGGACACAGGGTGCCAATTCTACTGCATGATCACCGTCATGCAGCCAGGTTTCGGTTAATGCTAAGATATCAATATCACTTCAAAGCGAAGCCTTAATTATCATCGGTTTATTCTTGGCAGATATCACGTTGAGATGAGATAATTGTGACTGGCGACCATTTGCACCGCTACATCTCGGTTAATCAAACGATCCCTTAAAAGAAAAGTTCTTAAAAGACTCAAATTATTAAAAGAACCACACACTTGTCGCAAAGAGTATGGTTGTGATCCCGGTGTTACGGTCTGTTTCAGGGCACTTCTTATCGGCTGCCAAGTTGCGCCTTAACATGTGAGCCGCTCCAGCGGACTTTCTAAGACCCTCAACTGTCTGACCTCAATTTGTAAACAGGTTCTGAAAAGCCGAGAGGGAAACCTGTATATCTAACATCATCGTCACCACCACCACCACCACCACCACCATCATCATCATCGCCATCATCGCCATCATCGCCATCATCACCATCGCCATCATCACCATCATCATCACCACCACCACCACCATCACCATCATCACCACCATCATCATCACCATCACCATCACCACCATCACTATCACATTCACCTCACCATCACCATCATCGCCATCATCATCATCATCATCATCAACACAGAAGTCTCCAAGGACCTACGATTTAACGTCCTTACCCAAGAGGACACGAAAGTGTTACCATTTGCCGATGTTAGAGGAAAGACAGCACCTTCCCCTAAATTATTTTAAGACCCTGAATGTTGGTTCGGCCAGGGATCGAACCTGAACCTCCCGTGCGGTAGACTAGCACCTTACCAATTGGGCTAACCAGACGGCATTTTTTTTCGTATAGTTATAAAAATCAAAAAAGCGAGGAGAGGTGGATTGAAATCACAAAACTATCCTTAACCTATAAATGCCATTGAGGCCTAAGAACATGTTCGGTGTTTTGTTATAGGTAAAGAATTTGATTGCTTCTGAAACAGAATAACAATGGCGAACGCGAATCTTTCGATTGCACAAAGTGGGTTGGTTGCAGCTGGAGGCCAGATGTTACCGCCAAAAGGAGGGATGACCATTCACCAGAAAGCTCTTCTTGTTTTGTGGCTTTCAGCGCTGGGCCTGAAGCTTGCCAAGATGCTGATGAATATTTTTCACATCGTCATGGAGAAGTCACCGGCACAAGAGCAAAGTAAGTATTTCTTAAAAGATTAAAACTTTAATTTTCTCGCTAGGTTAGTATTTCAAGCCATGCATATTGAGTTTAATGATCAAAAATTGAAGTAACACATTTATCAAACATCGTTGATAACTTACAATGGAATTAAACTGAATGAAAACTTAAAAATACAATATTGATATCTTTTCGATTCATCGTGTTGCCTTCTATCTTATCAGCATTTTCTTTTGACTCGCACTTCACCTTTGTTCCCAACGGCTCCCAACAAATACTTGGTACTTGGGTCAATTTTTAATGGGTTTGTGATTTTGAGAACTAAATTCAATGCGAGCAGACAGCTGTTAAATATTAAAACAACAGCAAGAACCATTTTTAACCGCGAATCTTCCTACTCTTAAATACCTGCTTACCCAAATTTTGTCATTCCATAATAAACAAAAATGTATGACCCCATTTTAGTAACTTTATGTATAAAAATGTAATTAGTCAATCCAGTGAAATGCGACTCCATGCTACGGCACAGCCCTTTTTCCCATAGGAAATATCCCTTCCCCCCTTTCCCATCCCTTCCCATTGAGAGTGATGTGCATCAACTTTTGAGTAAATAAATGACTAAAACCATAAGTTCTCAAACATGTTTTCTTCCTAAACTGTGATTGGCTGTTTTGAGATTTTTTGCTTTTTGATTGGCTTACTAAAACTTAGGGACTCGGGTTTTTAGTTTACAATGTTTTTAGCGCGCCAACAAATTGAAATCTCTCTTTACTAGAGAACCTGTATGTCGATGAGGAAATTCAACTGAATGGCCTGCCCACGGTTGTTAAAATACAGTCGGAGAACCCTAAGTCAAAATATGCAACACTTCCAGGAAACATTTCAGTGAAGGAGTCCAAAGAACCATCACTGGAAGACTTTCTCACAGACGTTTCGCTCTTTGGTTTCATAATGTTTTACTACCATCTTTGTGACTACGAGCATTACTTTCCGGCTGGACAGCGGAGTTACTCACGTGATCTGTTTGCATTTCTCATGCTGGTTTTAATGGTAGTCTCTGCTTTGTCAGTCAAACGAGAAACTACGGACAAGTTGCTGAACCGTGACCAGACCGAGGAATGGAAAGGTTGGATGCAGGTGATGTTTGTTTGGTATCATTACTTTCATGCCAAAGAAACATACAACGCTATCAGAGTTTTCATCGGGGCTTACGTTTGGATGACCGGATTTGGTAAGAGTCTAATTCGTTTAAATATTTAATACATTTTTAAGTTATGTAATGTATCTACATTAATTTAGGCTATAGAGTTTGTTTACTTCAGCTGTATATTTCTCACTTCAAAAAGCCTCTTTGCTGATTAGATTACAGTTATAACGAGTTAGACTGAAAAAATTGCTTACCCTTAAAATCATACTTGTCGGGGAAAAAAGAAGGGAACAATAACATTATTTTACGTAAGTTAAATGCATTCATATTAATAGGCTTTAAATCTTGACAAGTTGGAGGAAGCCTGGTGCAGTGTTCTGCAGGATTACGGATTTGTATGCAGATGTCTTCAGTTCAAATCCCACTTTTGCTCCACGGTTTAGAATTGTTTTGGGTAATTCCTGAAGCCTCTGTCAAACCGTCCTAGGAATTCACCCTCCGTATATATGTCGGGTCAAATGTTACGAGGGTTTGACAAGATCATCCAACAATCTCGTTTGCGGTTTTTTTTGTGTTGGGTCAATATCGGGTAAAATTTGATTCCGAGCAATCATTGTCCCGACATTAACCCTATAATTCTATTATTCTCACCGTGTGAGGTTCCTGTCGTGTCCATTTCACAGGGTCACACGACAAAAATCATGGGTACGCTTGTGTATTATGATGGATAAATCCTTTGAAGGTCTTCAAAATAAGTCTGGTTTATTCACCAGTACTCATTCAGCGGTATGAATGTCGGCAAAATGTCGGCACCGCTTTACATGTTCATCCGATAACATACAAGACTGGCCAGCGTTTGGTCCAACAAATGTTGAATGGATGCTGGGTAAAATGTCGGGCATGGATTTTTCTATGCGTTTATGGTCGGTATTATTGTGCAAGTGTACTCGCAGATATTAGATTCTCACCGGCCAAGAGTTCGATGGTGTATGTTAGTATTTGCACCATTACCAAGTATTTAATGATATAATCTTGGACCAAATATTTGGAAGAGAAGAGAAAAGAAGTCTCACAACCATCCATTTCAAAAACTGATGGAACATCTGGGAAATCGAAGTGAATGAAGTTTAACAGTTTTGGCGACTGTTTGATTAATATTAAATCAGTTTAGCACGGCTTAAAATTCATTAAAGGAGATCGCTAGCAAACGCTAAAGATGAAGGGGTTAATGTCAGAGAGAAGTCACTTTCTCCATGCATGTTGCTTCTGCGCGGCACTCCCACTTTCACATTTTTTTGCAACAACTGCTTTGTAGACTAGGTATGACAATGACCGTGTGCTTGTCGCCCATATTACAGTCTCGGGACTGAATTGCAAGGACGCAGCTCGCCGAGGTCGGACCAAAAGCACGTGAGGCGCCTCTGGCAGCCGCTATACAATCGACGCATGACGTCGGAGCACAGTACCACAGCCAATTTGTATGAGCTTTGGGTCGATTTTTGAGGAGGGAGAAAAACCGGAGCACCCAACGGAAAAACCCTCGGAGCCAGGTTGACATCGACCAATAACTCACCCAGCATATGCCCTGGGGCGGGAATCGAACCTAGGCTATAGCCATGGGAAGCGCAAATGCTAACTACTGCGCCACTCTGACACCCCCATCCGACAATCTACGCATTTCCATGGAATATAGGACTTGTATACCAAATCTTTTGGGGTGAGATCTGGGCAATGTACAAAACATTGCTTTCTGTTTCCCGAAAATCTTAGATATCTGACTTTAAAGGAAGGATTGTTCCTGATTATCATTTTAACACATGCGCATTTAGTCGCAATTACTCGTTGAACTGTTCAGGGAAACTAAACTGGAAAGTATCTGCGAGTAGGTACGATAATGTTTCTAGAATAAACCCTATAAAGTGTTAATTACTTTCGCGATCGTATGTTGGTGTAAAAAACTAAATGTTTCGTAACCGTTAGCCTTGGCTAAAGAATCTGAAAACGTAGAGAAAAAAATGTTACACTTTCTCAGCGTTGCTTAGACTAAAGTAGTAAAGTGAGAAAATCCCATTTATTTTCTCCAATATTTTTATTTTATTGTCTGATTTTGGAACCTAATAATTCATTGGTGTTCTTCTCTGTCCAGTTAAATCCCCAACACTATGGGAAAGCCTTAGGATTGACTTGCCCACCCTCAGTAAAAAGCTTTCTTAAAAGGCTGTAGAAATTTCCGTCTAAAAAGAAAACAATACCACGGTTTTTTTTTTGTCCGAAATATCAGTGTTTTGTTCTTGCATTTATTTTCGACGGCGTGCTTTTTAAAAAAAAATATTTTTAAAATTGTGAAAGTTAGAAGTATCGACGTAGCTTATGATCATATTCATATAACGCTCTTCATTTACCCCGACCTTTTATTTTAATGGCAAAATTAGGTGGATTATAAATAACATAAATGAAATGCTGCGTCTGTGTTTCTACAGAAACAGTTTCTCAAAAGGATAAATTTGACACCATGGTAAAAAATTTTTTTAGACTGACGTTTCGGACTGGAGTCCTTCGCCGAACGGTGTCAAATTTATTCCTTTGTAAAACTGCATTATATATAATATCATTCGTTATATCATTCATGGAATGAACTGATATAGATTATGTTTTTTAAAAAGCGAACAAACGGCTCTGTGCCCTTCGTTTGCTAGCGAGATCAAAGGTTCCAGCTGTAGATTTAATTGCTATCTATTGCGCCCTTGTAAGATCAACCTCGAGTATGGATCACCAGTTTGGGCCGCTCTACCAGAGTATTTTCAAGAGTGATGTTGTAAAGGGCGTACAGAAGAAGGCCCTCCGAATAGTATTTCCTGGCCTGGCGTACAGCGAGGCTCTAGTCGCGGCTGGTCTCCAGACCCTTGCCACGCGTTGTGGTCAAGCTTGCGTCAAGTTTTTACACGATGCTAGCGTGCAAAAGCCACTACTCTCGGTGCTTACATTTACTGCATCGCAGACAAATTATCATGGTTACACGCTCAGGTCAGGAAACACGAATTTAATTAGACAACCGTGTAATACAAGAGACTATGCGAATTCGTAACATATAAGTATTCATAATATTATATATTCTAGTATTGACCCCATTCGTGTAATTCAGCCTTAGCTGCAAAACGGAAGGAAATAAACACAGTATCTATCTATCTATCTATCTATCTAAAAAAAGCTTATAATAACTGCGACAAAAAACGCGTTATGAATCGATGAATGATCTCTTCCTGGGACGAAAACAACAGCCATGAACTTCTAACCATTTTTTTTAGTAAAGGTTTGTTTTGCGCTTGGGCCATAAGAATGGAAAAAACTTGGATCTGTAATTTACAGTGCGGACCTCGCATTAGCTGAATTATAGATATAGCGTTTAACAAGAAACCGCACTATAAAAATGTTAGGTCCGCCCACATCTGACACCTTTCAATATGCAAATTTTGATCCAATATTGTCGTTAAACTTCTCTCTGAGCGATAACAATAAAGAAATCCATTAGACGACTAAAGTAATCTGCTATAAGCTCTTCAGTAACTGCTAAAAACTAAATATTCTCAATAATATATTATATATATACTATGTTTAATAATATTTACTTCAGTTTGAAACATGCAGAAATCAGCGAAGTTTTTTTAGTTCTAAAGTTTTGATTTTGAATATTGCACAATTATGTTACAATCCACTGTTAATCGTTTTCGGTTTTCCTAGATCTGCAATGTATTTTACTTCGCACGACGTAGGCACTACTTGCGTTAGAATGTTAAAGATTTCGAGCAGATTCAGCAAAAATGAGTTGTAATATTCTAAGAAACAAATTTGAATACAAGATAGAGGTGTGATGAATGTGATGATGTTCGGTGGTTGACTGACAACTGAAAGTGGCGATCGCCGGCCACAGGCCATCCTTTTATGGAGCGGTTTTGTGTTTAATATCATTTACTGCTAACTTTTTCCTGAAACATTTCCACATTAAAACATGCTTGAAAGTAATGTCGTTGCGTATGTTTGATTTCATTTCTTTTTAGAATTCCTCGTGATTGTTCTAAAGCTTGAGGTTTCTCTCTCCTTTCGCCCTTGTGGTACTTTTCCTAGAAAATAACGAGAAAGTAGTGGATAAAAAAGATGATAATATTTATTTAACGCATCTACAACTGATCAGCGGAAGTCATACACTTAAGCATCTATGATCGACCGTTCCTGGGATTACAACGCCAGGACTTGCGAAATTCGCGCTTGGATGTGCTCGATTCCCCTTCAGTTCCATGGAATCATTTTTTATCAACAACTTCTTCAGGATTTGAATGGGAATGATTACTGAGGTATTGAGGTTCTCGGTTATAGATCACCCAGCTTTGCCAAATTTAAACATTTGTTTGACCTTCTCATTGTGGAAACAGGAGCCCATAAGTAGGAGCGAGCAACGTCCATGTTTTATTTGTCACGGCGTTTTCACAAACCGATTTATTTCAGTTAACCGGTTCAGTTCTCGCGAATTCAGACCAATCACATGCGTCCATACTTAAACAATAACGTCACCGGAAGGCGGTATGAATTGTCTGATTTCTTCGGGACATGAAACATAATAATAATAATAATAATAATAATAATAATAATAATAATAATAATAATAATAATAAATAAATAATAAACAATTTATTTAGGTGTCAAGTCTTCTAGCCCGCCAAAGACCTACTAATTGGGGACACCATCTTTACCACTCTATGGTGGAAGGAGACCTTTCACATGAGTGACACAATCACATAAACACAGATATGCCTCCGAGGCCCTACGCTTTAACGTCCATATCCGAGAAGAAAAGGAAACATGAAGCAAAGAAACATTGTGCTCTTCTTTCTCAGTTTGCTATGTTTCCTAACCAGTCCAATCTAACAACTTTGAAGAAGTTAACATTGTGGAAGCGCAAGCTAAGCTAACTCTTTTACGAGTAATGAAGTTCATGGCCCATGGAGATGTATCTTACTCTGTCGGTTTCTATAAAGTTAAGCAGATAAGAGTCTTTGACTCTCCCTGCCGGACGGGATAGCAATCCATCACACGCCTAGATTTAGAAGGATGAACCTGCTGTTTGAAGCCACAGCTGTCGTGAACGAACAATTTTTAGTTAATCCTTTAAAACCTGCCCAAGGTTACTGTGAGGTATTTTTACCTTAGATATTTAACAATTATTCCAAGAGCGCGCGTTGGATATGAGATGGTAAATAGCGAACGAGGCGCGTAGTGCCGAGTTGGCTATAATCATTTCATATCCAACAAGCGCGAATGGAATAATTGTTTTATTAAATTTCACGAGCTTTCCGAACCCTTCGATACTTGAAAACGACAACAAAATTTTATTCTGTCATTTTTCAGCTTGGCAACACTTTACACAGTTTCCATATATGGCCATTCGGTATATGAGCTGATAATCGAGATTAATTGAACCAATCAGAACGCTTGAAACGCATTATTCGAGGTTGAAATTTAATAACATTATTTATACTCGGATTTTGGAGTAGGTGTAAAGCTAATATACTCCGAGTTTAACACAAACACGACATAATTAAAAACCCCAACTGGTAGGAGGCAAACCAGTTGGCTATTTACATAATGTAGTAGATTTGACTCAGGAGTCACCCAAGACAAATCCAGACAGTAATCAGAGTGAGATTTGAACCCTGGACGTCCACATGAAAATCCAACAGCCTGACCACTGAGCCACGCTGCCTCCGAACTGTGACCTTGTGTTCAGAAAGCAGAGATCTAACCAGTGCGTCAACCATGCCCGCTTAGCTTTATGCACATAAAACGAAAGAATAAACTCCGCATAAAGCTGTTTCAAGAAGCTTTCATTGCATTTTCTTTCATAATGGGAATTGACTCCACGTATGGCAATCTGAATTCCGGAATCGCCAGGAAGCATTTACTAGTGGAATTCGGAATCCAAAACAAAACTGCTTTTGACACTGGGAATCCAGCCATTTGGAATTGAGAATCCAACTCTTAGGAAACCAGAATTTTGGAAAATAAACGATTTGGAATGCGGATTCTTTTAAGGCAGAATCTTAAATCCAGTACCTAAGATAAGGAGTCCAAATACTGGAATTTGGAATCAAGGTCTAGGAATACGGAATTCACTGAAATGCAACCTTAAATACATTATCTTGGATTTGGAATCCACATCATGGTATCCGGAATTCAATAAGGCAGAATTGTAAATCCAGTACCTAAAACGAAGCCAGGTTTAGAAATCCGAAATCTATTGAAATGGTATCTTGAATCCAGTATTTGGGATCTGGAGTTCACATCATAGAATCTGTCACGAATTACACGGAGCGATGGAATAAAGAAAGTTGACAGAAAGCTATTTAAAACAGCCAGTGGCGTCACTTTTGAATGGCGCTTTTAAATTATGGTAATCCATTTTCATTGAATGAAGTCTTTTCACTCAGATATTAAGAGGTTATGATTCGACAAACAAAAAAAGCTTAAAGCAATAAAATTCCTAAGCTACCCATGACAAAAGACACAAAACAAACCTGTTACATTAACAATCAATAAATCAAAAACTTGGAATACAAGGCTCTGAAGATTATTAATGTACAATATCAAAAGAAACACATACCCTGTCATCAAGTAGGCAGTGGAAGACGAAGATAAAGAGTCCCTACAAGCAGCATACAAAATAGATGTAAAATTAAAACTCGAGAGTCAAGACAATATATCATTCTGATAAATAACATAAGAAAAACTAGCTATGCATGCTTCAACTCAACATTCATGGTCATTTGAATCATGTTAAAATATTGAATAAGTTAGTTCCAGTTCGGTTAAAGAAACAGCTTATTCAGCCAAGCCAAAATGTGGCCGTTATTTGAGATTATTTGGAAATGGTTACCATGGCAACATGATTTTTTTTTTTGATTAACTGATGAGATATAATGAGCAACCACCTTGTCAACTAAAATGTCATTCTTCCTAACAGTTGACAACATTTGGGTTTTGACAGTATTGCCACCCACCCCCTCTTCCCTCTTTTTCTATCATTGTCATGCAAAACAATTAGAAATCACGTGAGTTTAATTAAGTAGAATATAGCTAAATCCTTTACGAGCCTAGTGGCCCATGGAGCCGGCGCTTATCTCCGGTTTCTGTAGTGTTAAGCGGATG